>OMOT01052616.1:0-18085 GCA_900312575.1 Acanthochaenus luetkenii
TATTTTCAGTGCAATGGTTCGTATTGTACACTAGTGTGTGTGTGTGTGTGTGTGTGTGTGTGTGCGTGTGTAAAATCGTTTTTGTTTCTGCATGCATGGGCACGTGACCGGCCATCCTCCTCTGCTGTACCTCTCTCATCTTCTCAATGCCGTTGGTGAAGATATACGCAATGACAATCCACTCTTGAGAAGAAGGCCACAGGTCCATCTTGACCAGAACAATGTAGTTGAACAGCATCAGGTAGCCCACGTATGCCATCTGGACACAAACACAACAGCAGAAGGAAATCAGTGTATACATCAAGGTATGGTTACACGGTTGTGGAAGTGTGCGTGTGCGCATGTGTGTTAATGTGTTTGTGCCGGTGTGTGGGTGCGCGCCCTTTGCACACATTAGCATATGTCAATAAAGCTCAATTATTTCACTGCAAACAAAATGGCTTGAAGCTCATTTTGAAAAGGGCTATTGTGTAAAACACCTTGCTCAGTGAATGATGACCCCAATTACACTTCCTTTCAATGCAATTTTTGAAAACTGATAATAGAGATTTGATGTCAAGACACCTGATTGCTATACTGTCACGTTTGGCCTGAAAATGTCCATAATGTGTCTCCTGTGGCTGTATCTATTTAAATCTATGTCCGCTGACCACATTAATTTTTCCTGGACTCAATTGTGCGCTGTGGCTCATCAAGATCCAAACTACACAGAATGTCGATCAAAATGCGATACATTTTGGATAACCGTAAAGTGTTTTCAGTGATCCATGGGTGTCCTTTAAGAGCCTTTAAAGCACATAAACATCACTCGATGATTTGCATAGCTATGCAGAATCCTTGTCAACGGTCACAGGAGGTCCTTTGGATCATATATATTTTTTAAAGCCTCAATCTATACATGGGTAAATTCTGTTATGGCAGGTGTGTTACCATAAATCAGAAGTGTTTTAAAATTGCGGGTTGAAAGTATTTAAATTGCAGATTGAAGCAATTACAAACAGACGAGATGATTTCTCTCCCCGGTCCATGCTTAACTTAGCATTCTGCTGAAGCAAGCGGGTAAAGAGATTTTAATTATGGGGGGAAAGAGGATGAGAGAGAGTAGACAGAGAAGGGAAAAGAGAGAGATGCTTCTCTCAACATAAATAAACAATGAGACTCCTGCTGGTGATGCGTACAGGTGTTTTCACTGGGAAAGCAAATTGAAAGAGCTACCATGGGGCATGGGAGATGAAAGATCAGCCAGTATCACCCAATATCACACACACACACGCCATACACACCTGTGCAAGCATACATACACACAGAAAACAGGCGCGTGCGCGCACACACACACACACACACGCTGCCCTGAGGAGTCACACATACTATTTACTTATCATCTTTACACTCACTCACTCACAGGTTTTCACTACAATAGGTGTCACTACAATATCCCCTTTGTCTCATCTTCCCTCCCTTTCTCTCCCTCTCCTTTTGTCACCATGTGCCTCCATCAGTTGCCCCATCTCTTTCACACTAAACTATACCGCCCCTACTTCTCACTTCACTTTCCTCCCTCTCTCTCCCCTGATACTGACCACTGATGCAGGGTGGTATAGAGGTGTGGTAGAGCTACGTCTTGACCAGGAGGAGCCTGAGCTTGATGATGCGGTCACCGTAAAGCGAGGTAGTGGCCATGTGGAACACGAAGTTGATGACCGGGTGACTGTAGAACTAGGTACTCACCACGGGGAAGCAGCACTTAATGGCGCAGGAAAAGGAGGTTAATGATGATAGAGGCACTGTAGAACTAGGCACTAACCACGGGGAACTGGCATTTGATGGTGTTGTCGAAATAGGTACTGACTGTGCAGAACAGGAAGTTGAGAATGGAGTCGTTGTTGTGGAGCCAGATACTGACCGTATGGAACCAGAACTTGACGATAGGAGCGTTGTAGAACTCGTAGATCTTGCGTCCCAAGGGAATGAGGCGGTGGCGGTTCTGAACCTCCTCAACGTCCTTCTTCCTAGATGTCTCGGTGGCTACCTTACCCAGCATGGCCTGGGGAACGAAAACCCCGCACGGAGGGAGGAAGGAGATGGAGGCACAGAGAAAGAGGTGAGGGATAGAGTGATGGAGGGAGTGGGAAGAGGCAGAGGAGATGTAGAGTGGGGTAGAAGCAGAGGGAGAGAGCGACAGAGGTAGAGACAAATATGTGGAAGGGAGGTGGTGGAGTGGGGAGAGTTGTTGAGTAATAGACAAAAAAGAAGGAGAGAGAGAGAGAAGGGAAAAAGGGAAGGCTTACATTAAAGGTGACTCCTCGGCGTTCAAAATCATAATCAAAGAAGCAAGCACAGGCAATGTCATCATTCCCAAATGTGATATATGTGTTTGAGGTTGAGTGTTGGGTGAACGTTGGTGCCAAGTATGACTTAGACACACACACACACACACACATACACACACTCATGGATAGTGTCTCAGACAACAGTAAGAGACAGGACAGACAGGAGATAAAGACAGAAAGAGGGATAGAAAAGAATAGAAAAAAGATACATAGATATTTCATTTTCAGCTGGGACACATTTCCTTATCCATGAGAGAGGGGTCGGATCCCTGTGTTTTTATGGGTCATGGTCTTATGTCAAGGCAGCAGCAGGCCTATGAGGGGGTCAAATCATGGAATTGTATTGCATGTCTAGATATCTGATAGATCTGGGCCAAAAAAAAGGGTTCCAAATATCTGAATACTTAAAGAGCAGCTGATTTAAGTTCCCAGACACAAAGGCGAAAACATAAAATATGTGGAACATATTCAACAAAAGTTTTGCCCATGCCTGAATCAAGGCCCTTTGGGGTGAACACATTCAGATGCCAGTGTGTAAGTCCCACCGTGCCTTCACTGCACTGAACATGCACGTTATCAGCAAGGGAACACCAGCTAAAAACAGTCATCACAGAGTATCTGAGGATAGGGCAATACAATCTCCCCCTGTGGTGTGGCAGGCTGCATAGATTAGTATGAATCTCTGTTTGATTGGTTGTTTGGGTTATCTGAAGGTGCATTTGGACAGTCAGAAGCCAGGGCAAAGGGAAGAGCTTGGACAGCAGTGTGCCTCGAGGACCACAAGTATCACATGGACCTATTTTGTGATTGTTTGCACTGGCTAGCTGGCTGTGCTCAATGCAAATGGGAAGTATGTACAGCGGTGCTGAAAGCCATTCGACTTCGATTCAATCGGTTAAAGGGACGACCTGAGATCCAGCCTGTGCATGAAAAAATTGCCCTTCAAATTCCGGTGTTGAATGTTCTCCACTTGATTTCAACACACAAACAGAATAACGGTGTCATCTCCAGAAGGGATTGGATTGAAATGGAATGCGTCCCAGTCCTGCTGTACATCCATGTCCATGCAGACGGACTAGTATCATCTTCTGCTGTGAGCCGGGAGATGGTGCTCGGACTCTGCATGATTTCGGCTCTGCAGCGGCAGGCGGACATGGTTATATAATGCAAAAGCCTGCGCCTCCCTTTCTCAGCAGCTGGCATGCCGAGATGGGAGAGAGTGAGGGGCAGCAGTCGGCCAGCATACAGTACTGTACCTCTATCGGAACTGAGCTAGGAGAGAGGGAGACAGACAGAACGAGCTAGAGAGGGAGAGAGAGAGACGGAGTGGAAGAAAGAGACAAAGAAACAAAAGGACCATGGAGAAAGTGGGGTAAAGAACAAGAGGGGCCGGAGAGAGGAAAGACAAGAGAGAAACCGAAAAGGAGATAGATGGAAAGGGAAAACGTACACAAGGAGCTGCAAGCAGCGACGGACTGAGACGCTACAACTCCACGACCACGTCTTCACTGAGACGACGAGAAACAGGAAAGGTTGATTTAGCTGGAAGGGTCCAGTTGGCCAGACTAGAGGAAGAAGTATGTCTGTGTGGACAATTGTGTGCGTCTGTCTGTCTGTGATCTAATTGTGGACCCATAGTACACAGACGACACTGCATGGAACTGCATTTGGTCCACGAGAGATGTTCTCACCAGGAATATGATCTGGATTGTGTTCAACAATGCGTCTTGTAATCTGGGCTACGCCTGTGTGTGTATTGTCTACAGTCTGAATATGTGTATACTGTAGATTCTGTGATGCGGGGCTGAGGTGGGTTCTCTCACCACGGAGTTGTACTGCGCCTCACAGTAAGATCTTACTGTGAACTCCATGTCCTCCTCCTCCTTCTCCTTGACGGGCTTCTCGGGCTCCTCCTCCTCCTTCTCCTGCAGGTAGGTCTCCTGGTCCTGGGGCATGTAGGACATCTCGTCCTTGTTCTTGAACTCCAGGGTCAGGATGAACGGCGGCAGAAGCAGGCCTAGGATCACCTGGGACGATGGGGGAGAGAGGAAGTGGAGGTGGATGAGCATACACAACCCCCTGCAAAACTCACACACACACACACACAAATCCGCCCATGTGAAACCCCCATAAGGCCATGCACAAGGCGGAAACGACAACGCTTTGGTGTGTCCGACAGCTCGGGCGAGCGTTCTCATCGCAGAGTCAATTACAAAAGCATTAGTCGAGACAGCTAGCAAAGGTGCTGAGCCGCGGCGATGGATGAGAGGGACACACACCCACAGCAGATAAAGGAGGCAGGCGCGCTTCAAACACCTCAGATACATAATTGTCAAACAAGGGAAGAAAGAGGGACAGGTGAGGAGTAACAAAAAGACAGAGGAGAAAGACGTGTCTCCTCATCTCTAGAAGCGGCTGTCGTTCAACCATTTTGAGAATGTCCTGCTGAGAAAGAAAGAAAACGAGCAAATACAAAATACATTTTTACGACGAATGTGTCGATGGGGTTTGTAGCTTGATGCTCTACACGTTTATACTCTTTTGCGGCGTCCAAATGTACATGAGAGGGATATTTTCAGCGCCTATCGTCATCTTCCTCCGGGTTATGTCAAGGAGTCGAGGACAAAGACGTCAATAGCTGGGGACAATTATTCTCTCATGAATAAATCAATGTACTCATCTTATCTATTGATATTGCCTTCAAGTGGCCATATTCTGATGAGGTAGAATGTTGGAGTGTGTGTCCTCACAACTACGGCAACTCATGATGTTCACATGTACATTTGCGTATGTATGTGTGTGAGAACCGATTTGTGTTGGAGTGAGGACGATTAGACGACTTCGTTAGCTGTATTTCATGAATTCCTATAGGGACATAGCATCGTGTTTCTTCCTGGACACACTTTCTCTCCGCCTCCATCTCCCTCCTCGGACACACAAGGGCGGAAGTAACTAATTACATTTACTCACGTTACTGTAATTGAGTAGCTTTTTGTAATGTACTTTTTGGAGTAGCTTTTAAAGTCAGTAAATCACATCCATTACGGAGTAGACATTTTGAAGGCTCTCCATACGCAACAGAAACCGGACCATCGGACACTGACAGATTGTGCGAGCCCTTTGCAGTGAACAGGCAGTCAGCAAAGAAGAGAAGAGTAATCTGGCTTTACTTTGTTTGTGCACTTTATTTTGTAATTTCCAAATGTTCCAATCAAAATAATGTGTTTTGAACTCTGTCCTCTCGTCCTTTCAGAATTGCACAGGAAAGATGTAACAATGTTCAAATTTTAAGTGACTCAGTAACTTTTACATTTTAAATTAAGTAGATTTGTACTTGTGCTTCTACTTAAGTGAAATATCAGCAAAGTAACAATACTTCTACTTGAGTAGGACATTCTAGTAGGACACTCTTTCCACCATTGCTTACAGAGCCCCAAGTGTGCATAAAGCACCTGCGGTTTGTTTGGCTCTCGGGAGCTAGCCAGACCCAACTGTCTGTCTGTGTGTGTGTGCGTGTGTGTGAATGAGTGTGAACCCAGCCATCCGTCTAGAGCAACTCATTATAAATAGCTCTAACCTCTCTGATGTAAGCCGCTGGCTCCTATCACCCTACTGCCAGACGTCTAGACAACCCACTTACACACTCAACCACCAGTCTTAACTAAGTCAGACTCTCTGACTCTCAATACATCGATTCTACGGTTCCTGCCTGGCTACAAACTGGGTCTCGAGACTTATCCTACAGCTTGTCCTTGTAGCCACCTACACACTCCTAGTGCGACCCCCTTACAACCCCCTCCTCACTGGAACTTGAAGGTTTGAGTCACAGCTCCTTTTCTCTCACCTTTATGCCTTAGGTCATAATGTATTTGGGGAAGATGCGTGCTCTTTCATTGCGGTAGATGGATGATCTGAATGGAAGGATTCTTTTAGTTCTGGACTATTGGCGCATGGGATTCAACAAGAGTATATCTATATGGTACCTCCACTTCACACTTGGGGGTTGAATACCTCGTCTCCGCTCTCACAGTGCTCCCACATGTGCGCGTTAATATGAAACTGTGAACAGAACTTCTTTCAAAATGCAAAAGTTTACAGTCTGATATTGGCAATCTGATGCAACGCTGCAAAACGCGATTGTTGGCTTCTCATTCATAGGGATGGATTACGTTTACTGACTGAATTAAAAGTGTCGAGAGATGTTTTCTATCCCGAGAGGTATGGCAAAACTGATCTAAACATATCTTCAATCGTGGTGCATGTATGTAAAAACAGTCAAACCCACATCCACAGCATTTGACACCTTATGGCCTTCAGAACTCAGTTGTGTACTAGTTTTGTGTAATTTAACGTGAGTATTTATTTTTTCCTTTCTTTACCCACAGGTTACACCAACCGTCTGCCCCACTTCCACTACCTTCAGGCCTGAGTTCTTGCGCATGCGCAGGCGTCCCATCCACATGTCGGTCAGCAGCATCTGACTGCAGGTGTGAGCGATGAAGTCTCTGTGTTTGGCCGCTACCGCCAACTGCAGGCAGGTGGCGTTGCTCCAGTTCTTCAGCTCGTACGTCAGCAGCTTCATGGCCATCTGTTCGTCCTGTTTATAGGACTGGTCTAGGAGCTCCACTGCCAGCTGGGCAAACTCTCTGTGAAATGATAAAAGCACACACACACATACATGAACATAGAGATGAATATACTTGGTCTCAACACATCAACATCTAATTGAATTGGTCGAGGAGTTTCATGACCATCTGGCTAAATGCTGAAGGAATTTAGATAGACACAGATAGACACAACATATCGTGTCTCAACAAAGCTTATAGGCACGTTCAAAGCGTTTGGTGACCAGCCTGTCTAATTTCTTTGAGAGTAGATGCACACACATGCATTTAGCATGGAGTGACCATATTCTCAGTGATATGTACTGTATGTCTGTATCCCTCACAAGTGAAGGGGTTGGATAGTCATTTGTTGGCGTTAGTGTTGTTAATGCAAGAGTGTGTATATGTATCCTGCATGTTGAACAAGAACTAGGTCTACTGTCTGCCAAATGTAGTCAGAAATTTAATTTGAAAGTCTGGATGACAGAAATATGGGACACAGATATTTCTGGGGTAAATAAAAAAATAACACCTCAAACGGGGCAAAAATATGGGACTGTGAAAAACATTCATTTGATCACCCTAATATGGCCAACACACATGCACACACACACACACACACATACACACAAACACACACCTAACACTACCAAATACACAAAATCGCAAACGAACATGACGTACCACCCATTACACCAGCTTCCACACCCAGACAATAAAGACCTGAATCAATACTCTCACATCCCGTTACACCCTGATTTAACCTTGTGAAAATACTTTCTGCTATACACCTGCACACACACCTACACAAACACATAACATGAACAACACACTACTGTACACTACACTGGAAAGTGATCAGGTCCTGTGTAGCTCAATGGGTTGAGCTGCGTGTGTGTGTGTGTGTGTGTGTCAGTGTGTGTCAGTGTGTGTGTGTGTGTGTGTGTGCACCCCTCATTGGCACCCACCTGGAGTTGTGATTGAGCTCCTGGGAGATGTCATCCACCATGTCGTTCTCTGAGGCTTCGTGGGCCATTGCCTTACAAAGCTTGCAGGCTACAAGGGCCTTGGCCATGGCCTCTTCGCCGTGCTGCCAAAAGAACAGCGCCATCTTCTGGCGTTTCATCAGAACGGCCCACACCATCAGCTCATGGAAGGGGAAGGGGAAGTGGTTGATCTCTGGGTCGTCCAAATCGATGTCCACCTCCTCCTCTCGTTTGCGCGTCGTCTTCTGACGGCCTCTGCGGATCGGCATGTCATCCTGACGGAGAACCGTGACAAGTGAGAGGGAGGCCAGAGAAGGGAGACCAGACCGCCTTCTAGATGTTTTTTGGGGTGGTTTCTTTATAATGATATCCCTCTCCATATACAATTAAACGAACACGACATTACATGTAGGATCGGCCTCATGGGGTAATAATCGTGCTATAACCCATAAGGATCAACAATCCTCTGTAGAAGTTCTACATCGGCCCTGACACCAAGCGTATAATAATAAAGGTGCAGGGACTATTTGTGGATATAGTAGGTCAAAGCTTGGTTTCTACAGGGACCAAATAAATTGACTTCAATCTCTGAAAGACTGTCCCTGTGCTTACATCAGTCACACACCTAGAGTGGTCATACCACCCAATGTTGGCTCTCTGAGGCTCTTCTGGGGCTACTGACTCTCCAAGGTGGCTCTCTGTCTCTGGAGAGATCGACACTGGTCTCTAATGCCACATCTCAGTGGGCTGTATTGATCTCCAATAGTTTCACACTGACAGGTTGGGGACTGCTGAGGCTTGGTCACTTACAGACAACTGAGAAGTGGCTTTCAGTGCTTTCAGCGCTGCTGGTGGCTTTGAGAAAGATTAGACAGACATCAAAGAAAGCCTGCCTAATCCTATTGCAATATATTAGTCCGGAAGTGTGATTTTGCGGTTTTATGGATGTTTAGAGGTCATTGCACCAAAATCAATGTGGTGTCAAATGTTAAAAGCCGTACATTTAATATACTACGCTGAGTCAGTTTCATGGCCAGATTTGCAGACTGATTGGATGACAAATAGGCTTACAAAAAGAGAGAAAGACATTCAGGCAAGAAGTAGATTTTAAACAGGCACAAACAAAAATATACAGACAGGCAGACTGACAGAGACAGATTTCCAACAGGCAGACAGACAATAAAACAGACAGCCACGCATGTTATATATAAATACACATGCTGTGATAAAAGCTTTATATGATGCAGATAATACTTCATGACGTGTATGCCATGGATACATGTGAGTACACAGCACATGTAGTATGTAATCCTGTTAGGTCAGTCATTACCTATTCAGCCAAATGTAATTGTCTAAAGCCATTTGCATGGTCATAAACCTTTTTCTTTTTATCAGACTGAGGAAAATGCATTTGGAAAATGACGTGCTCTTGATAATTTAACGTGACAGCCGGCCTTAAACCGGCTCAAAAGTGGACACACATTGCTCGCAAAATAAACCAAGTATGCCTCACGCTCTTCCTTTCAAAGGCTGTACGGCACACGGCACACACTTCACAGCTATAGTTTGCCCAGAGCCTTCTGTTGGTTGAGTGTTATGAGAGGACTGACTCTTTTAGACGAGGGACAGGAACAACACTGACTGAAGAACGGCCTTGATGGGCTCAACACTCACCTCCATCCCCAGCAGCTTCAGGGCTTTGGGCTAGAAAAGCAACAAAAAACAGAAACAAACAGAACAAGAGCTTGTCGAATGTATTTTATAGAGCAATTTACTCCACAAGCACAACACAACACCGCACAGACTGACAGACACTCACTTAAGACAAAAACAACCAGGAATATACCTACACATTCTCTAGAACGGTAGGTTCACTTTCATAAAGCAGGTCTCTTTCAAATGGATAGAACAATGCTTCATTTTGTGCTGGTGTGATTGATGGTGTACTATACATATACCAGTTTGTGTGTGTCAAGGCATTGTGCATGTGTGTTTGTGCGGGTGATACAGTATGTCTATGGTACATACAGTACAGTGTATCTGTATTAAAGCAGGGCCTGTATGAATTATTCATTCATGAGCAATCATCTGAGATTGTCAAAATAGCCCAGGCCTCCTGTGGGGATGTCGATATCTGCATCTATTTCAAGGCTTTGTTCTTAGTTAACGTGTGTTTGTTTGTGCGTGTGTGCGTGCGAGCAAGCATGTGCTCACACATTCACTTCATCTAGAAAGGGGCTATTAGTATTTCCAAATCATCAGTTAAATTGGAACGGTTTCTTTCTTTCTCTCTCTTTTTATCTCTGTCTCTATCTTTCTCTCATTCAGTCTCTGTCCTTCTGTTTCTTTTGTTTCCCTTCATTGGTGTCTTCCCAGCTGCAGAGATACAAAGAGATAGACAGACACATAAAGACACACACACACACACACGTCCGCACGCACATTCAAACGCAAAGGTGCACCGTCAAGCAGAAATATGGTGTTCCGGACACAGCTGCGCACATTTCTATTTCCATCGAACCTGTGGCGGTGTGTGAGGCATTGAGGCAGAGTGAGATAATTAGACATTAGAGTCACAGAATGGCACATGAGAGCATATTACGCATGTGTCATATAAAAATGTGACCGTTAGTACAAAAAATTAGTTAGTAAAATAAATAACTGAAACTTGAAGTTGTAGCCTGCACGAATCTGCAGCTTTTCACTCCAACCAAACACTACATCAGGTGATTTCTCTGATAATTTCATCCCCTTTGGTTGGAGGTGTGCAAATCAGTGCAATGAGCTGCTATAGAGATTGGCTGGAATGAAACCCTGCATACTCCTGTGTCATGATGGCACACGGTTGAGAACCACTGCTATAGATGATTTGTTGCAGAAAGCCAATAGGTGCTGCTCTACCTGATGTGGAATGAAAGAGTAAGAGGACGGCGCTTAGCTTTGACCTTGGCTAATGATTCACTTGCAGTCTGAACAAAATGGCTCAACATATACTGTACACTTCTGCCAGCCTTACTCCAAATAGCATGTCCCGCACCCAAACCCTGCAGACCGTAGCCTCATGTACGTCATGCTCGTCCAGTCACAGCCACTTAATTCACATAGGTACATGCTCATTTACTATTAGCATCAGCAAGGTGAAGTTTACCCTGGAGCACACAATCTCCGATTAGCCAGATGTTTAATCATTAAAACATAATTTGTCCTTATGGTCCTTCTTGCCCTTATCGGGGCTAATTTGATTAATATGAGGGATCATATCAATGCTAATGTTCCTTTGCTTGTAAAACAAATAATTGCCGTGAAATCAGGTCCAGGGAAAACTTCTCTATCAGACGTAACTATTAGTGTTGGATGTTGCATTAAACGGTAAGATGCTAATGCATCCGAGGACCGTCGACTCACTCTCTTGGGTCCGAAGAGGTTGTGGTATAGAGTTCTGAATCTCTTCCTGGTGTAATTACACCGGTATGCTCCACTCATGAGGTATTCGATGACCAATCCAATGTCAATGAGGCTGATGCGGTAGTCCGGTGGCAAGTTACCCTAGAAATCAAGACATTGTTTCAGACAACAACCGCTCAAGCCTGTGCCAATTGATTCATGAAGCAAAGTAAGGAAGGTAACAAGAAGGAAAGGCTACAAAAAACAAATCACACAAATCAAACACGCTCACTTCACATAATCCATATCAAACTTTCTCTTTGGCTATGAAATAAAATGTGATTAGCAGATTCACCTTGAAGTAGATCCAACTGAACCCTGGATATTCTCGCTTGGAAAGAACACACAAGGTCAGTGAGCATACGACGCGATAAGCAGTGGCAGGAGCACGAGGAGATGGGAGACACGGAAACTCTCAGACAAGATCTCTGTCCAGGTCTCTGTAATGAACTGTGATCTCGACAAGGCTATGGTTCAATTTATGGTTCATATTTAGAAACCAGTACTTGTTGATATTGCCTTGAATCTAGACGCTTAGAGCCATTCCTCCATTCTTGCAACCATAGTAAGTTGCACCATACTTTGGTCACAATTGCAAGTGTAGCATTTGAGGCGACGCAGGTTTGCCCGTGACGCCTTTAGCGTTTTGTTAACTGTAAAGCCCTGAGACAGACGTCAGAGCTGTACCTTGTTCTCTTGGGTGGAATAAAGGAGGAGGGGAAAAGGAAGCGAGACTGAAAACTCAGGTAACGTTTAAAGAAAGGATACATCATGAGGGAAATTATGAGGGATATAAAAAAGTGAATGATTTGCATTTAGGGAAATAATGAGATCTTCTCAGAGGGGTTCAGTGCAGTGTTGAAGAGACAGAAAGGAGAGAGACAGAGAGAGAAAGAGAGCATTAATGACTCATTAGTCTGGAAGACATGGGCATGGAAAGATAGATAACTAATAAGGCGGGAGGGGAGGATCATTATTATTGAAACAGAAGTCTTTCACACAACGACTATAACCACGTCAACACTCACTGCCCTCAAGACAGACCCCAGATCCTGCAGTGATTACCCAGGCAACTTAGGGTCCAAGCCCCCGCTGTTCCTTTGAGCTGCACCAATCTCCTTACATCTACACCTGTCTTGATATCATCTCCACTCCCCCGCAGTCAGAACTGTAGTACTAGAAAGCCTCACGTTCCTCCTCATCCCTTGCCTGTCTTCATATCATCCAAAAGATTAAACGTGGATTGGTATTATCTCCGTAAAGCCTGGCAGCGCTGACACCAAACCTCCAAAGGCCAGCCGACACACTTTGAAGAAGGGAGACTCGAAAGAACCGCAGATGCAGCTTGTCTTTTCATACATCCAGAGTTCAAACTGTGCGTCACCTCCCATTCTAGTAATATACATAGTTCGAATGCGCCATGCAATCAGCCGCGCCCTCATTTAACTCCCTATGGTGGTGAAGCTGTAGCTCTCAACTGAGAGTTGAATATGCTCTGTGAGCTTAGAGCCCATTCGGTTTAAAAGGCTCTAATATGGTCTGTGTGCTTTGAGCCCCGGTTGATTTCCCAACAGGGGAGCCGTTTCCCTGAAGGACTCTTAAATCTCCGGTAGCTGCTTCCACAGAGTGTGGCCCTGGCATAAACAGCCGTTAGTTAACCAGGATGTTAAGGAAGTGCTCTCGCTTTGCAAACCCCATCGTCTGTAATGGTCCAGCAGTTGAGAAACCATCTCACCAGATCATCACAATATAATTCCATGCACAGTATAGGCTAACCTACTGTAGCACTTCTACATAACAGAATGCACCAACTCCACAGTAAAAGGCTGTTGCCTGCATACCTACATACATGTGAACAATGAACACAAGAAGTAAAGTTGTTGGATTTCCTCCCAAGTCTACTTTATACATGAGGCTACATCCACACTACTACGTTTTTGTTTTAAAACGCAAACCTTTTGATACGTTTACGCCGAGCATCCTCACTACTCCTAACACCTAAAACAGAGACGTTCGAAAACACTGCTGACCCCGTTTTAGCTTGAAAACTCAGACGAGCAGAAATGGAGACTTTTGAAAGCGATGACGCAGACACCCACGTTCACTTGCTGACTGGGTCTTATCAGTCACGACGTGTCCTTCCATGATTCGTCACGCCTTTGTCACGTGTACGCTGACCTTGTTGTCTATGCTAGCAGCTGTTGTGCAGTTAAATTCTGCATTGTACAATGCCACTACTGCCTACACGCGCGGGAGGTAAGCTAATATTCGAGCGATTTGTGACAATTCCCGTCCAGCGGCTTTATCAGCCCTAAATGGAGCTTTGGTTTTGGGCAGGGAAGACTCCGCAAAACCGCTAATGCATTTGGACTATCCCGACAAGTTGTTCCAGTTATCATCCGACAAGTCTGTAAGGCCGTCACCATCTTCCTGGGTCCAGACCACATCAAAACACAGAGTACAGAGCCTGAAGTGAAGGATCTTGTCAACTTCTACCAAACACACGATACGCCACAATGCTTGGGAGCAACTGACTGCACACACGTCGAAGTAAAACAACCCCTAGTTAAATCCACAGACTACAGACTACATTATTTGAATATACAAGTGTTGTGTGACTACAAGTACTGCTTCGTGGACGTTGTTGTCAAATGGCAGGGTAGTGTGCACAACGTCGTTTGATAACGAAAACGTAGTAGTGTGGATGTAGCCTGAGACTCACGGCGTAGTATCACCACCAACCATCAGGCACAGAACTGCATTGTTCATTTGCTCTGAGTGGCTGTACTCTTCAAGCGCATCTCTGCGATTTTCAGTTTTTCTGACTCAGCTTTCACACAATCTAATGAAGGAACCAGATGAAACCTGAAAGCAACCTTCAGCAGTCCTTACAGCAGTCATTAGCAGAATACCTGCAGCTGAATCAAAGTAAGAATTGCCAGTGTGACCTAAAACAATCTACAGTTTCCACTAGAAAAGAACGAGAAAGAAAGGAAACAAGGACAACATGTTGACTCAACATGAGGCATAGCGCTAAAATCTAATTTGCATGACACTAGGGTACTACAAAGGCACACGCACTCACAGCTACGTTATGACACTTGCACAGAGCTCTAAAATGGTAATGTTTTGCCATGCACTACGGTGTGTGTTTTGCATGTGTGTGTGTGTGCGAGGGGTTAAAGAAGGGGCAAACCTCTTTAATGACTCCCAGGGGAGCATGCTGCATTACTGTAATCAGTAACGCTTTAATTCATGAACACATCTTGATGCTAATGGTGGGGATGCTGACCTCTCCATCATCTCTCAACGGTGGATCACTCCTAATTGGCATGTGGGAATATGTGCTGAATGTAAAACTCTAGGTTGCTGTCTTTTGTTGCCAGTAATCATCATGGTGCTATTAGGAGACAGCAAAAGCAATATACACTGCATAGTGTTGGGGATTATTGGCTTAAGCAGAGCCAAAACATATACAGAGAAAGATAGCACATGATACAGCCATGTCGTCATCTCAAACATGTAAATTGTGCAATTACACAACTCAAAGAAAGACTCAATGTGGTACTGCATTTTAATAACAATTAAAACAGAATTTAATCAAATGGATGACTGTTGAGTTGCTCTTTGTCAGCCTCATAGCAGTGCCACTGTGGCCTTGGTTTGGTCAAATGCAGGTTTTGGGGATCAAACTATGTTTAATACATGTAGTGTTTGTCTACCATGGTAGCGAGTGTGTACAAGCCTTAGAGAAAGAACAGGGCGGCTTGCTAAAGAGAGATGGGAGGGATGGGAGGGATGAGAGTTGTGCATAGCTCTACACACAGCCACTGCAGCCTACATCTCCAACTGAAAGAGAAAAGCCGGCCTCTATACGCCATTAGCAACAACTAGGACAACCAAAATCTGGACAGACATCAAATGGACGCGGACAGAGTAAGGACACACAGTCTGCAAACGTGAAAGCAGACACATTCTGCAGACCAGTACGCTATAACCGTCGACACACATCGCAAAAAAAGCAACACGATGTCTACGTCGTCAAACATCTCTACTCTTGTATACACACTCAATCCAACATTCCCATATAGTGAGCCTGCACAGACACACAGAGATACGGTGAAGGCAGCGATAGTCATACCTTTTTGACGTCTCTGACAAGGTGATACAGCGTGTTGGACGGTCCATGTCTCTGATGAAACAAAAACATACCAAACACAGCTCATAAGGACCAGTGGTACTTATCATTACTGAACAGTGTTCACGGTTCATTTTGGCAAAACTGATACTGCCTGTCATATAGTACACCGCAAGCGCCATGTTTTTTCTGTAAACGTCGGTTCATTCCCGGGTTTCCGTTATCTGTTAATTACCGTTTTTTTGACCAGGAAAAATGTTGAAGTCCGTCGTATTTAAATCTCTCAGGTCGTAATGTCCAAATGTGTAAATTTCCACATATCCTTCTATCAAAAAATGTATCTTCGTTTAAAAAAATGAATGTGTATGCTACAGGCTAGCCTATGCGATGAACAAAACAACCGTTTATTGTTGCTTCACTGTGATAAAGTGCACGCTCGGATTGATTGCCATAGTCTGCCTATCCTGCCTGCCTGATCCCCGTCTCCAGTGTGCCAGCAGAGAGGGTTTTTCTCTGCAGAACCAAATCAAAAGAGTCGCCTTGGGGAGGACAAGGTCGCAAGGCTAATGTGCATTGCAAGTTATGGAGGGACACTTGGTACCTTTGATTTTAAGTGGACAGCTGGATGCTTCACTGCTGCGAAAAAGCATTTATTTTGTATTCTATTTTATTTTATCTGAGAAAAGGCCTATAGAGAACAGAAATGATTTTATCTCAAGTCAGCAGCAGCACGCCGTTATTAAAATGTTATGAGCCAGATAGTCCTGCATGTAATTGTTTGAAGATCGTTTTTATTCGGTTTGATTTTATCTGAGAATATGTAACTAGGCCTAAAGCTGAAGGAAAGTCTTTGTGTTTACGTGTTGCCCCAAGGAATGTAGGCTAGCGTAATAATTATTGTATTATATTATGTATTTTTTAAATAGCGTTATGCACATGAGTCTATTGACGGGACTTGTTTTATTTGGAATATAATGTATAAGCAAAAGTAGTCTACTTTTCAATAAAATATATATTATAAATCTACATGCCTTGATGATGTCATTCTTTATATAGCCTGCCTATCAATAGTTTTTAAGCTCAATAAACACAGATTTAGTTGATTCAGAAATGCTTGATCTAAATTCCTTGGCAATAGAGGTAGTTCCCTACTGTGTTGCAAAAAACAATTATGATGCTGCATCTATTTACACTGTTGTAATTACATGCATATGTATTATTACCGTGTTGTAGAGCTCCTCCAGTCTGGAGAGGGTGAGGAAACGGTGCATACTGACTCCATTCTCTATCAGCAGCTTGACAAAGTCCACTCTGTCCAGAACTAAGGCATCCAGCATTGACTGCTCCAGGGAACCCACCTAGTGCACCCAAGATGGACAACATGCATAATGTAGTCCTAACTTATAAAGTAGGAGCAACGTACGGACAGGGGAAAACACAGATCAAGTGCAACACGACTTGCTGTCGAGATTTACATTTAGAATTTAAAGTATGGCATTATGTAAAACAAAGATGCAGTGAGGATGCAGCAAGAACAAACTCGCAAACAAGGTCTGTGGACACAATCGATAATGTTGTTACAGTATGTATACGAGCACAGGACAGAGTACAAGAACACACTGGACGTTATAGACCAGAACACTGTGAGTGTCCCTTACAGGCCACTGCTGTCCGTAGATGAAGATCTGACTGCGGGCGATGTCCACTCTGTTCCAGGCCAGAGCCAAACTCAACTGGTCAGGAGCTGAAGCGTTGGCACCTGAAGGGGGGAATGAAGGAGTTGAGCATCAATTTCAAATGTTTTGTTGTTACGTTTTTCTCGCTGCATCATCTATACTTGAATTAGGCTTCAGTATTAGCAGTGATACTTGTCATAGTCGTAAATAAGATCCAACATTTTAAGCAACATTTTAGAGTATGCGTTATATAACCCCGCAGTTGTTTATATTCTATGTTATTGCTATAATGTTTTATTGTTTAGATTCGTTTTACTGTTTTGTTGCTTATTTCTCATTTTATTTATTTTTGCTTCATTTCTCCATGTACATCAATAAAGTTTCATCTTATCTTAACTGAGAGATGGATTTCCATATCCATACTTGGGGCTTTATATTATTATGTTATATATCATATTGTATATCTCTGTATGTACGCTACATGTAATTCTGCTGTATTCCATTTATTTTCAAGTTTGTGTAACACATTACGCCATTTAGCAGATTCTTGTATCCAAAGCCACTTACATGCCATCATATACATATTACATCATCATATACATTATAATATACTAACTACATCATATACTATGTCATACATCCATCATATACTAACTACGTCATATTCTAACTACATCATATACCATACTCCACACAAACGTACGTCTTTGGTCTGTGGGAGGATTTTCCAGCCTGGTGCTGGGAGTCAGTAAAGCATCAGGAAGGTACAGTAACACTTCCTACTTACTTTCTTGCGGGGGCTTGGAGGACAGGGATATTTGTCAAAGTGTCAGAGAGGTCAGGGAATTGGTCTGAAACACCTCAGCCACTGGAGAAAACCCAGTAGCATCAGGGGGGGGGGGGTTTG
>OMOT01052619.1:0-16981 GCA_900312575.1 Acanthochaenus luetkenii
TCACAGTTCGTCTTTGTCCGTTTTCACCTGTAAGGGAACAAAAGTCATATGAAAGAAAGCCTTTGAAAACAACCATATGAATAAATAGTTCAGCACCTGACACCTCATGGATATCCTAAAGATGTGACTTTATGTCTTACGGCAAGTGTTCTCACCGTTTCATCTTCATCATCTGCAATTTCCTCTTCCGCCTCTTCCTCCGCTGGCTCCTCCTCCGCTGGCTCTTCCTCCGCTGGCTCTTCTTCAATCTGCAGGAACAGTCATTGTTAGCATAACACACCCACACACTTGACAAATGACCCAACTGTACAACAGGGAGGGGTGTGGAGAAGGTCAATTGACTCCCCAATGAGGGAAAATACTACAAAAATAAGTTTGAGTGGAACCACTTCCAATGCAAAAAGGAGAACATTTAATCACGCAAACGGTCACAGAGATGAAAATGTATTCATCGGCTGTGGAACAGAACATGCGACTTAAAACGATCCAACTGAAATAATTTGCAAGGCAAATATTTTCCTCAGGAGATCGTATGTCAGTGGGCAGCGACTTGCCTGTTCGTCCAAGTCTACGTTCATGCTGAGTCGGAGCATGCGCTCGATCCTGTCTCCGTAGGCCTTCGTGTCAACCAGCTGGTAACCCGAGCGCAGGCTGGCCGTCTCAAACAGCACCACAGCCATGTCTGAGGTCGTCTGGTCATCGGCGTTCTCCTGGAGGGCATTAGAAAACAGCCAATCAGAACAATCTGAGTCACAATCAAAGTAGTTGTGAAATACCCAATTAATGCAGACCTGTGGCCGCCTAACAAATTTAACATGAACGCATCAACTGAAAATTAACATGAAATGGAGTGGTTCGTCATAGATTAAGACTTACATTGACTCGTTTCAGCATCTGCTTGATGAGAGGGTGTTTAGGGTTGATTTCTAATGTTTTCTTCTGGCTGGCATAATAACTGAAAGAGAAGAAATGCCACAGAGTATTATAGCACAGCTCAAAGCACAGAGTCAAACATAGACATGGCAAGTTTACATTTTACAACCCCTAGAATGCACAGGGTCATTATCACTCACTTTGTAGAAATGTCTTTTCCCGTCTGGTAAGCCTGAGCCTTCATGATCCTCTCCATGTTTCCTGACCAGCCATACTGGCTGGCAACCAAGGCACAGGGTGAATTGGTTAGCCTCTGAGAAAGGACAGCCTTCTCAATCTGTGGGAAAGAGAATCATATATGGAATGACATGACTGGCAAAAGTGTAGAGTAGACTAAACCTACCAGCCATAGCTAAAAATTACTGTCTTGGAGCCTGGCATTTATTCACCATGCTGTGTAAATTACATAATACATTAGTTCTCTACCTTGTCTTTCAGGGCACTGTCCTTCATCCAGGTGGTGAGAGGTTCATACTCCTTCTCCAGCACCTCCCTCTTGTCCTTGGCCTTGTCGGTCTCGTCAAATTTGACACCCTCCTTGGCCACGTTCTGGAAACGCTTGCCATCGAACTCAGGCAGTGCCTGGACGCAGTACTCATCCACAGGCTCCGTCAGGTAAATCACCTCGTAGCCCTTCTTCAACAGACGTTCCACGAAAGGAGAAGACTCAGCCTGTGGAGAGAAAAAAAGAGCAGGTGATTAATGCTTTTTTTGACAGTAGCCAGGGTCGGGGAGGGCATTTGTGAGGATACACCCACACTACCCACCTCCTTCTTGCTGGTACCAGCCATGAAGTAGATCTTATCCTGCTTCTCCTTCATGCGCTCCACATACTGCTCCAGGCTGGCAAGGACTGTTTCGCTGTTGGAGGTCTGGAAGCGCAACAGTTTGGCCAGACGGGTCCTGTTGGAGTGATCTTCGATCACACCCAGCTTGATGTTGGTTCCAAACTCCTTCCAGAACTTGTCGTTGTACTGCTCCTCTGCTATCTTCTTGATCATGTCCAAGGTCTTGCGCACAAGCTTCTTGCGGATGACCTGAACAGGGACAAGATGAGTAATTCGTTTACTAATGCAGTCCCCCCCCCCCCAATCTTCCAAAAAGTTGTATAATGATTCATCCTCATCAATAATCTTTTATTTTTACATCATCTTTCAGAAGCAAAGTTACCAAGTGTTTCAGTCCAGAAAGTGAAGAGCAGATGCATTAAACAATAAAAAAAATGAAAATGTTAAATCATGGGCTTGAATTAGAGTTTCATTTGTGTTAGATGTGAGGCTCACCTTGAGCAGTTTGTGCTGCTGCAGGGTCTCTCTGGACACATTCAGGGGAAGGTCATCAGAGTCCACCTAGCAAAAGATAATTCCAATAATCACAGTGCAGGAACCATCTAAAACAAACACCAACTACGCGTTCATGTTAACATACGGCTTTGTCTCAGCTAGAGTAATAAATCACTCACCACTCCCCTGACAAAGTTCAGGTATTTGGGCATCATGTCGTTGAAGTCGTCCGTGATGAAAACCCTCCTGACAAACAGCTGTGACAGGAAGAGACGTCGTTAAACCAGGAACTAGTTGAGGGAACTCCCCAAATCTACTCCATAAGCAAATAGTCCCTTTAAATGGCTACTGAATAATGTATGTGGCAACTACCTTGATGAAATCGTTCTTCTTGGAGCCATACTCGTCAAACAGTCCTCGGGGAGCTGAAGCGGGCACAAAGAGGATGGACTTGAAGGTGACCTCACCCTCGGCAGTGAAGTGGATATGGGCCAGAGGCTCATCGCTCTCCTGTTTGAGATATAAACACAGTTTGAATTATTATGTTAAATTGTTGAGCCCACACGGCATGTATAACACAACATTCCTAGAAGCAGTTAGAGACAGCATTACTGTCCGGGTACCTACCTTGGAGAAGGTCTTGTAGAAAGCCTTGTACTCATCCTCTTCAACCTCCTTGGCTGGTCTCTGCCAGATGGGCTTGATGTCATTCATCAGTTCCCAGTCCCACACAGTCTTCTCAACCTGGAACAAACAAGATCAGACATTCAGAAATGGCTAAAACTAATACACAAATTAATCAAAGTGAACAAAATTATATAGCATGAGTTGAAATAATAATAATCCCACCTTTTTAGTCTTAGGCTTGTCTTTGTCCTCTTCCTCCTCCTCTACCTCAGCCTCATCCTCAACGGCATCTTTCTCTGATTCCTCCTCTGCATCCTCCTCTATGGGCTCCTCAACAGTCTCAGTCTACCAATGGGAAGAAATGATTTACTTACATTTGTCAATTTAAACTTTTTTTTTTTACAGTGTTTAAGCCAACCAGGAAGTGTGTCAAATAGTCACCTTGCTGGCCCAAACATAGATGGGGAAGTTGATGAATTGAGAGTATTTGTTCACAAGGTTCTTGATAGTCTGCAGCTCTAGGTAGTCTGAAGACTCCTCCTTCAGGACCAGTCTGAAAGATTTATATTTTTTTTTAAAAGACATTAAATAAAAAGTTTTTTAAAGTGAAGACACTTTATTGCATACATGACATTTCTACAGCCACAGCAGTCTACCATATTTCAGTCTAATATTAAACAGTGTTGATTTTCCTGCATCTCTTCCAGTAGTTGTTGCAGTTTAAGAATCTCTTAATTGTTTTAGATCATTATGGACAGCTGCGCTGTAATTGCAAATGTAGTATTTATTTTACGTTTTGGGGGTGTGTGAGGAGGGGCGGACTGAGCAATAAGACCAGCAGTTGCTCGTGTCAAAACAAAGACATCAAAAACCACAAAAAAACTGCTGTGGATGATTTTCTAACTTGCAGCAGCCGAATAAAAAAACAGAAGTAAACTCACGTGATAGTGGTTCCTCTCCCCAGTGTGTCCCCGCGGGGGTCCTCAATGACGGAGAACTCATTGGAGTCAGACTCCCAGATGTGCTGGGTGCCGTTGTTGTGCTTGGACGTCACAATGACCTTGTCAGCCACCAGAAAAGAAGAGTAGAAACCGACACCAAACTGGCCAATCAGCTCAGAGGTTGACTGGTCCTCTGTCTGCATCTCTGTCATCTTACTGAGGAACTCGCTGGTGCCGGACTTGGCGATGGTGCCCAGGTTCTTCACCAGGTCCTCTTTGGTCATTCCAATGCCAGTGTCAGTGATGTGGAACAAGTTCTTCTCCTTGTCCAACTGGCGATTGGAACAATACAGTAAGTGACCAACAGACCAAAAACCATCAACATAACCAATAATAACTAAATGCAGCCATAAAACCAGAGTCCCCCTCCTCTCATGCGCACCTTTATTTTGATAGTCAGCTCTTCGTTGGAGTCCAGTGCATTTTCATGGGTCAGAGACATCAGGCGGATCTTATCCAGAGCATCTGAGGCATTGGAAATCAGCTCCCTCAGGAAGATCTAAATTCACATCAAGTATACAGATCATCCTTCCCTGATCACCTCTGCCAGTCATATAATAGAATGCATCTGCCGGGTATACATCAGGATACCATTTATTCCTGCTCACCTCCTTGTTCTTGTAAAGGGAATTGATAATCAGCTTCATCATGCGGTTGACTTCGGCCTGAAAGACGTGTTTTTCTGATTTCTCTCGGATTTCCTTGATCTGAGCTGCGTTCAACCCATCCAGCTGGATAGCTTCCTCCTCTCTGGATGGACGGACGTGCACAAACAACCACACACAGGGGAAATCAGTGATATTCAAAGTCATGGTTGTCAACAACCAACATGCTCATCTGCTCTGCGGGGACCAATGTCAATGCCAAAAATACAAGACATAAACCTAGACTATTTCCTCAGGGAACTGCAGTAGTGTCAACCTTTGCCACCACTGCAGGTTTAAGGGTCGTTATCTCATGCCGTCTTGTGACTGCCCAAGTGTCCCAACTTTGTCATGTTGACCTTGTAATGTTAACTAACGGTTAGGTCAACCATTTACTGAACAGGGGGAACTACTGTGCACACAACAGGCCTAATCTGATAACATGTTCAAAGTGAGACCTACCTCTGCACCACCTCATCATCCGTTTTGGAGCCATCCCTGCTTTTACCAAGATCCTCCTCCACAGTCCCATCGATGTCAAGTTCATCCTCTGCCTTAACAGCAGCTAACAAACAAGAGAAAGAAAAAAAGAATTGTTGGATTTAAAAAAAATAATCCTCACGGCTGACTGATTGTTGCTCGTGCATCAAGAGAAAGACGGCGCATTAGAGATGAATGGGTTTAGAAATAAGTTTAGCAAAGAGGTGGTGGTCAGGATCACCAGACGAGTTCGGCGTAGAACGCTTAGCTCTTTGGCCAAAACATGGATGTGCGCCTGTACAAAAGCTATACTCTTCCAACGTGATGCGACCACGTTAGACGGCGTCAGGTTTAACATGTAGAAACTTCTGGAAAGACAACGTGGAATCAAACATATCTGACGTTGCTGTAGGAAACGTGTTGACGCGAAGTCAAACGACAGTAACGTTACCTACTAAGCTAAATGACCAAATCCAGCTACAGGAAACGAACGTTACAACTCTATCAAGCTTCAGGCGAGAGGCAGCGAAAAAGCCACGGCAAGTCAACGTTAGCCTGTTAGCTAGCTGTAACGTTAGGTTAGCTAAAGACAGATATGCGAGATGACAAACTCTCCCGCTACTCACCAAAGGCTAAAAGTGCGAAGAGAAGACCTGTCGCCCAAACTCGCTTCATTTTGAGGAATTGATTGAAAGGAAGTAGAGTTTGTCTTCAAGCCCCTTAGACAAAAGCCAGGACGTCAGAAAGCGCACCGCTGCCTTCTCTAGAAAGAACGATAGGCTGCCTCACCAACCGAAGGAGCCCACCTGATTAAATCCCCGACAACCGACCAATGGCCGCGCACCAACGCACAACCGTCAACCAATCGGAGCAGAAACAACGGGGCATGTCACCCAATCAGAATCGTCTACATACGTCGATGCCCGAAAATCGTGGCTAGACACCATTGGCTAAGAATGAATACTCAGCAGATCACTTCCTCGCGACTATCTCGCAGTCTGTTAAAAAATAAATTATTAAATCAACTACTTACAATGTATTACGTAATGCCACGGTGACGCGCATAGAACCTGGGGGTGAAATGCAGGACGCAGACACATTTTGACGACAGTTTTGTTTTGTATATTTTAGCTATTGTGTTGTATATCTGTGTCGCCCATTCTATACTGGAGTGAATTCATTTTAGTCGGATGTCCTTGTTGTGTATGGAGAATATACATATCGTTTGAGGCACGCTTGTGACAAAAGGGGCTTTTAAAATGAATGAACTTGAACCCGACTGTTCTCTGTTCACAAGGTGGTATTGAGCGGTCCCATGGTTGACATGAGCAAAAGATGGCAAACAGACATATTGTCTCACAAACTGTTCAAGCAGAGAAAGACTCTTTACATACATGTTGACACGTGATTGTAATTTTGCACGCTCATAAAAAATATAAACATGATCTCGGCTATATGTTTGATAGTTTACACATGTGGGCACATTTCCGTATCATTTGCCTAACCTATCAGGAGTGGGCACGTGGCTGGGCGTGAACCTGGGGCGGATGCACAATGTCAATGTCAGGGTCAAATAGCGACCCCTGGCTGTGTGTGTACGTATGTGTGTGTGAAGGGGGGCGGGGGGAGGTGGGCGTGTGGGTTTTGTTTATTCTTGGTTGAACTCGTTTTCATTTTAGAAATGAATGTGGAATTTAGTCCCATTGTAACATACACAAACAATTATTAAACTAACTATTGCTGTATAATCCCCTATCAATGAATATAGAATTGATCCTCGTGATTGATCCTTTTGAAGCGCCCTTTGCTTACAGCTATGATGGATTAATTACTTTTTGACACAGTGTCGTATATTATATATAAGTATAGTGTCCTCAACTAACAACTAACAAACTCAAATATGCTGTACATAATCAATACGTGACGTCGACCCCTCCTCTGGAAACAGGGAGAACCATCTGCTTGCGTGTAATTCGCAGCGGATTATGTCTGGATTCATGTTTTAAACAGCAGCATATTTAAGTAGTAGCGTCAAACGCATCAGCCTCTGATTGGCTGGCTGGCCTGGACACAGACGCGGAAGTGACGTTCAAAGCGACGACCAGAGCGACACTTTCGGTATTGACAGCAGAGCTCGACCTCCGCATGCTTCCGTCCACGAGCCCACCACGACCTACATACGGGCTGCCACCCGAAGAAGAAGAAGAAGAGCCATGACGCACTTGGCCGCGTCCGTTTCGGCCGTTTTGAAGCGTAAGGACAGTCTGCAGAAGCTGGCGGGCTTCCGCAATGCCGTACGCGCACGGGATGTCGGCCACCGGCCGTTCGGGGCTCGTTCGTGGAAACGGGATTTCGGTGCCACGTCCCACGGAGTCGCTCGTCCACTGGCGCGACGTCCCAGTGCCAAAACCTACGCGGCATCGTTGTGTACCGACTCTTCTTCGAGCGATGTAACCAAGCGGCTGTGGTCTGTTTACAACGAGACCAAAAGGCAGACCGAAGGTATGAACCGGTTCGATTTACGGTAGGATGGCGTCGCACAATGGCCAAATGACCCCGCAGCCTGACGCACTGAGACGGTTGTTGTGTCCTGCTCGTGTAGCATCATCGAGAAGCAGCCAACAGTCATGTTGTCAGACCTGACCCCTGTCCTGAGCTGTTCACTCCCACCGTGGCAGCATGCACTGTTCCCAGACTACCACCGACACGACTGTCATAATGGTGTCGTTGCTCTCACCCTCCCTCCCAGACTTGATCCCGATCATATGCACGAACTCCGTCAGCGCTGACACCATCTTCGCCAACAACGAGATGAGCCTCGGGGACGTGGAGATCTATGGCTTCGACTATGACTACACCCTGGCGTTCTACTCCAGCCACCTCCACACCCTGATCTTCAACATAGCACGGGACACCCTCATCACGGAGCACAGGGTGTGTGTGTGTGTCCGTCCCCGTCCCCGTCCGTCCGTCCCCCTTCAGCACATCAAACGCTCCTCTGCTCCAGACACAGACAGAATCAGGCCTCTCAGTCGACGTGTGTGACGCTTTTGTCAACTGTGTAATTGAACACGGAACAGGACAATATCCAACCATACGTCTGCCATGTGTGTCTTTTATTGTATTTTTTACGTTGTATGATGATTCAGGCGCTCACCTCCCTCAAGAAACGCAGTCAATTTGCCCTTGAGCAAGGCGTTTATCCCCCCCTCAGCATCTCCAGTAGAGATGCTCAGGAGTCGGTGGCAGATGCGTGTTCAGCGCACGTTTCCCTGGATACGTTGAGGTTAAAAAGAGCTTAGTACAACTCTGCGTTCGTACCGTCAGCCATTATATCACTTGCGTAGATGGACTGTGCTTGTTGTTTACTCTGTTGACGTTGCGCAGATGTTCAGAGCCAAGGAGTCTTGCTGTACTTCTTCTCAAAACTCATACTGACGTGTGTGTTTTCTTTGGGGTTAGTATCCAGAGGGCCTCCGAGAGTACGAGTACGTCCCCAACTTCGCTGTGAGGGGACTTCACTACGACGTTCAGAAGGTGACGAGGGCTTTTCGAAGGGGTGGTGTTTTCCCATCCTAGCTCTGTGGGACCATCGTTTTCACTAATGCGTTCAATGATTTGTTCTAGGCGCTGCTGATGAAGATAGATGCTTTTCACTACATCCAGTTGGGGACTGTATACAGGTATCTGTGGATCGTATTACTACACACACACACGTCGTCTCGCACCATGAATTATTCCTGGAGTTAAGAAAATTTAAAAAAGTGTGAAACGCTGTTGATTTTGTCTTTCTGTCAACGTTTCAGTCTACTGACCTTATTGTTTTGTTGTTGTTTATGAGCCCTGTTAGGAAGTTGTGCATGCTACCTGTGAAGCGCTATGAGTTCTATTGTTCCACTGATTTCGTTATTATATTTGTTCCTGCAGGGGTCTTCATCCAGTTCCCGACGAGGAAGTAATTGCCATGTATGAGGGTTCCCACGTCCCTCTGGAGATCATGAGTGACTTCTATGGCAAGGTGAAGTTCGCCTCCAAACCGATCTGTGACAGTAGAGACACTGGAAGTAGATGCACAAAACGTGGCCTAACGCGATGTCAATCATCTGAGTACTTATTGCTTTTACTTGTCCCGCAGAGTTCCCATGGCCACACCATGAAACAGTACATGGACATCTTCTCCCTACCCGAGATGACCCTCCTGTCCTGTGTCAATGATTTCTTCATGAGGCACAACATTGACTATGAGCCCGTCCATCTCTACAAAGACGTGAAGGTGAATTGTCCTCATATCGTCCGTCTTTGTTTAATCACCGTTGTGGGAACCGCCATGTTTGCTTGATACTTGGTGAAGGTAGTGGCAGAATTTCAGGCCTTGGTGTTCAGACGGTGTTTGCAATAATCTGGGTTGAAAGTCACCACGGGCGCACGTGAATGTCGATGTGTTTACGTGGTTTGCTGTGACTCCGTTTCCTATTTCGAAGCGGCGAACAAGGCGAGCCGTCTTAATTTTAGCCGTGAAAAAAACGGCGTCTAAGTTTAGCTCGGCACGCCTCCCACCGTCTGCGTCTGTTCTCTGGTGGCTCTGCTACTTCAGAGGGAGAGGGGCGAGAAGTCGGTGCTGCCTTCTCCCTCGGAGGGCAGCTGTCACGCAGGCCGCGTCTACTCGGTGTGACGCCGAAGCGTCTCTGACAGATCGCTGTCATTAAAAGCCCCCGCACTCTCTGCTCCATGAGCCTCGCACGTCTTCTGGAGCTGGCCGTTTTTCGAGGACACCCTCCCCACTCTGTTCTTCCAGCCAGGCCGGATTTACTAATTAATTATTAACCCTTTTTATTTATTTTTTTACGTTCCTTTCCTTTGACTTTTGTGTACATTGAATCTTTCAAACGTAATAAGCTTCCCGTTAACTTTGCCCCGTCAATGTGAAACTTTGCCAGGGAGCGTTGATTCACTTCTGAGACAAAGGCAAATATGAAACTATTTAAAATCTGTCTCACTAAAGGAACTAAGCTCCAGGGCCCCTTTCTTCTTCTTTAATTTGTGTTCAGAGATTCACACAAACAATTTGCCTTCGTTGTGCTCGCAAACTCAGCCATTTGTATTCAGAACAAAGTGTTGCTAATGGAGCAGAATGCTAAGAATGTGTCAATGAAGTAATGGCTGAGGATTGTGTTCGTCCCCCTCTCTTCACAGGAGGCCATAGGAAATGTTCATATTAAGGGCATTATGTACCGGGCTGTGGAAGCAGATATCGGTAATGTTCTTTGATTTCTATTACTTTGTTATATATATATATATTTTAAATGTCTGTGTCATTGATAAAGAAGTCTCGTATCTTCTAAGAAACTACTGCAGGAATAATGAGGCAGTTATCTGAGAATGACGATAATGGATTTTTGTTTGCACAAATCAAATGAGTTTCTTCCCCCTCTCTCTCTCTCTCTCTCTCTCTGTCTCTCTGTCTCTCTGTCTCTGTCTCTCTCTCTCTGTCTCCCTCTCTTTCACTCTCCCTCCTTCTTTTCTGTTTCTCCAGAGAAATATATTTGCTATGGTGAGCACAGCCAGGCTGTGCTGAAGAAGCTGTCTGAGCATGGAAAAAAGATGTTCCTCATTACCAATAGCCCATTTGACTTTGTGTAAGTTTACCTTCGATCTGCATATCAGCAAACCGAGTGTCCGGGGTCCAGGCGAGTGTTTGTTGACACAATCATTTTAAAATGCCAAGTATTACAGATATTTAATTGGTGCCGCAGTGTGGTGCTCCAACTGGTATGAATAGGTAGATGCACATCTGAGGGTTCTCTGTTCTCTAAATATTTGTAAGCTATTCAGTCTTTTGACGCCAGGCTTGACGGCACGCAAAAACGTCCGTGTGGATCCCACGGCAAAAGCTTCCCAGAATCCAACTTGTGTCCTTGGTTACATTGCTGGTTACACGCAACAACCTGGTAGCAGGTTAAAAGAAATATGGCAGTTTTGCCTGTGACTTTTATTCTACTGAGCTCAAGAGCATGTTACAGTATCGTCACAATAAACTTTTAAGATGTCACTGATGGAAGTCTCTGAGGTAATGCCCTGAACTTCTGTCTTCCTCAGGGACCGAGGGATGAACTACATAGTAGGGAAGGACTGGATGGACCTGTTTGATGTTGTTATTGTACAGGCTGACAAACCTGGTTTCTTCAATGACAGGAGAAAGTAAGTGTGTGTGTGTGTTTGTTCAATGTCCGTGCCCGGATTAACAAAACGCTCACCGTTGGACCTTGTGCGTTGTACGGCCGCCCTGTCAAGTACCCAAACCATCAGCTCGGTTTGGCAAACAGTACAGAAAAGTTGCTCAATGTCCAACTACTGAGGACAACCTTGTTGGTAATTCAGACACACACAGATCCTTGTATGATGAACACGTGTATTTGTGTGCGAGTGTGTGCGTGTCCACATTTGTTTGGGAGCTACCAATATTATAAGTGGGCATTGAGCAGGTTGGCACCTTGCATGGCTGCCTCCGCCAGCGGTATGATGATATGTAAGTCGCTTTGGACAAAAGTGTGCTAAATGCTGTAATGTAATGTAATGGGTAACGTTTGTCTTTGTCCCTTTTTTGTCGCAGACCTTTCAGACGAGTGACAGACAAAGGGGCGTTGCTGTGGGACAGGATCCACAGGTTGGAGAAAGGGAAGATCTACAAACAGGTGTTGTGCCAGGGCATCACCATATCATGCCCAGTTCAAATTCCAGACATATTACTGTTGGTTACACTTTAGGAAGTACATGGTTGAGTTTCTGGGTGTGTCTGTTTGGTCCTTGCAGGGAAACCTGTATGAGTTCCTGAGACTCACCGGGTGGAGAGGGTCCAAGGTGCTCTACTTTGGAGATCACATCTACAGTGACCTGGCTGTAAGTGGCTCCCAGGCAAATGACTCATAATAATAGTACATTGTAATATGACAGACAGGGACATTGGTTATGTTTACATGCATAGAGTAACCTGGATATTGGCCATACCCGCTAATTTGGGTTAAGCTGTTTACTTGAACCTTTGATACCCTGCAATTGAGTCTTTATGTTTCTGTCATTAAGAAATAAATTAACAGAATATTCCTGTCCACCCACAGATAAAATGGTCTGCCAGGAAAAAATTAATGATACAGATGTGGCTGCCAGCTTTTTCATCGACTGAGCGCTAGTTTATTTCTAATATAGGGGAAATAAATTACGATCCCAGTAGTAACAGTAATGGTAAATACTGTTTTCTGCCATGTTTTTTGTTGACATCAAAATATACCCATAACACTGTGCATCATTTGAGCAGATGGCAAAAACCAAAAGTGAAAGGAGTAAGATGTTTACACGCTACAATAACCCCGTTAATATTGGAGTAAGCCAGGCATCTTTACTAGGTTGCTTGTTATTCTAATCAAACTGTGCCGTTGACATGCATCGATCCAGAACCGGGTTCCTGGAGTATTAACATACACACAGTGAAATTACTTCTCTGCATTTACCCGTCCTTGACTCCCCAGATACACACACAAGTGATTGCACACAGGATACACAAATTGGAGGAGCCGGAGCAGAGGGCAGCCATATAATGCGCCAAGGGAGCAATTTAGAGGCCAAGTGCCTTGCTCAAGGGCACAACGGCAGGACCCGGCACCTAATACAAACTCTTAACAACCCTCCAGTTACCAGCTCACATATTTTGCGACCTTTCGGCTACGAGCCCGCTTCTCTACACCTGGGCTCCCTGCCGCCCCAAAGGTGCATGTGTATGTGTTTTCTTACTGTTGACTGACAAATTATTTTTTTCGCCTTGTTGAGAAGGTTAAAGGTCACCATTGCATCATAACCTGAAACTCTGGTATCAACATTTTCTCAGAGTTTCTGACTTGATCATCTGACTTTGGAGGGCATTGATGTGAAATTTCCAAGTAGGACATTTGTTTGTCCGATATATCCTACAGCACATGAATGCACAAAGATGAAAATTGATAATCTGTACATTGTCAAACATGGAACCCAAGTCTACTCTTTTTATTTTTTAAAGTCCTCAAATTTACACGTATGATATGCACAGCACTGAAGTTGGGGTTCAAGAGGTTGTCTTCTGGTCCTTCGTCCTGCAGGATCTGACGCTGAAGCATGGCTGGAGGACAGGAGCCATCATCCCTGAGCTGAGGAAGGAGATCAAGATCATGAACACCGAGCAGTACATCCACATGATGACCTGGTTACAGGCGCTGACTGGACTCATCGAATCCATGCAGGTCAGGAGATGCGTGTGTCAGTCTTCCTTGCAAAATCTTGGATCTTTTTCTTTCTCTCTCTCTCAAGCCTTTTGTGCTCGGCTTATCTGCGCTGCTTTTAAACAGGTACACAGGGATCCAGCATCTGAAGCTGTGGTCCAGGAGTGGATCAAAGAAAGAGCGACCATGAGGTAAAGGAGATGGTTAATTTGACAAGGCAATGGAGTTTTAGATCAAGTGCAATTTGGATTCTTATAGCCTTGCCAAGCTTCAATTAGCTGATCCTGGCCTTATTGTAATGGTATGAATGTGTTGTCGTGGCAGATCGCAGACCAAGGACATCTTCAACACTCAGTTTGGGAGCCTCTTCCGGACCTACCACAACCCCACTTACTTCTCGCGCCGACTCTCACGCTTTGCTGACATCTACATGGCCTCCATCAGCTGCCTGCTCAACTATGACTTCCAGCACACCTTTTTCCCCCGCCGCACTCCCCTGCAGCACGAGTCCCCCTCCTGGCCTGAACAGAGCCCCACTAGCACCATGAGCATCTCCTCTCAGCCCCACAGGACCAAAGCAGACTCTGATTAGAGTGGGAGAGATAGAGACGAGTTGGAAAATGAAGGGAAGAATTTAAAAAAAGGTTTGAGACATGAATGTTGACTTTTCAAAAAAAGATGCACAAATGGTAACATTCATGTAAATATAGACTTGAATATGTAAAGGCTCCCGTGCTGCATCCCGCTGTTGTTATCTGTCCATGAAGCTTTAAGCAGGTGTGTGTGTGTGAGAGAGAGAGGGAACACATTTATTTACACAATCTAAACAATAGCGGGTATGCACACATTAATACGTGTTTTAACTCAGAAGTGTGAATTAGAGTTTCTTGTGCAGATGTCTACTTATGATATACCATTTTGACATTAGCTTTGCATTTTAGTTTCTTCCATCTGTAAAACTGCTGGTGAAATGGGAATGCTGATATGTGGGAAGAAGCAGCCCAGGCCTTCATTACCACTGAGTGCTGTTGGTGTTGAGCTTGAAATTAACATTTCCATTAGAAACTCAGCTGCCTTAAGTTCATGTTCAAAATACATCACTGCAATGTATATGTTTTTGTTATGTTTTTTTGTGGTAACCAAGCTTTTCATAATGCTATTTGTAAGCACTATAGTTCATTTCATTATGACTTTTTGTTTTAACCATCTTTACACTTCACAGTTTCAGTTGTGCATATGAGAAATGTTAATATTTGTAAGGAAATAAATATATGGCTACAGAGACAATGCTGTATTTACCAATAGTGTTTCTATTTGTAAAGGCAGCATTGATTTTTGTGCTCATGGGTTTAATACTTTTACACAAAATGTGTAAAATGGTCACACATCCTGGAATATATTTGATATGATCTGGACCTTTTAGAGTTGTGAATTATTTGATGATTGAATACCATTGCCCACTACAAAAAACCTCATGGTTTACATTGTGTTTACTTAAAGTTTTCAATTTGTATTAACTTTAACTACTTTTGTTGAAGTGTATTTTTATTTCACTATTTATTAAAATGGAAATGGCATAATAAACCTATCCTAGTGCTTGTGTCATTAATTATAAGCAGGTATTGTTGTTTTTGTTGGTAAGTTTATATAGAAATGTAACGAGTACGTATGTATATACTCCCTTATTACATTTAATATGTAGGCTACTTATGTAATATGTACTTATGTTCCTATTTAGTTATGTAAATAGTAAAGGAAAATATTTCATAATTATAAATTTACACTAATTGATTAGATTTTGTTTGAATTTTAAACACTTATTTATATCCCTCTCCTTTGCAATTGCCATTATAGCAGTGGCTTTATTGGGATTAATCCTTCCAAATCATGTTACAGAGCAATTTCCCATATTGCTTTTGGGGGCAGCTTTCTCAAGCAGACAGCTGCACAATGTGAGATCTTGAGATATAAAATCCCGAAGAGCCGAGGGGTTACACCAGATCAGGATCAGAAATGATAAGATCGATGACGCTGGGCCCTCGGGCTGAGCAGGGTGGCTGTCGGGCGCGTCGTGGGGTCAGAGTTGTTTCGCCACGGGTCGAGTGTGGTTTTCGTTTAGGCACCATGGACAGCAACAGCACGCCTTGGAGCCCCGACTCGGATCCTCTGCTGACTGAGGTCGTTACTGTAGCGCCCACAGTCTTCCCGCGGGTGGGCTACAGTATCATTTCTTTCCTCATGTTCATCAACACGCTATTATCAGTGTTCAACAATAGTGTCGTGATTACTGTTCTGGTGAAGAATCCGTCTCTCCTCCACCCCATGAACGTTATTATCCTCAGCCTTGCGGTGTCCGACCTCATGATAGCCCTGTGCGGCTCTCTGATTGTCACCATCACCAACTACCATGGCTCTTTCTTTCTTGGCAAAGCATTCTGCATTTTTCAAGGATTTGCAGTCAATTATTTTGGTAAGTCAAGGTGTGTTACCAATTTGTGTCTGTGCCTGGACGTCTAATAAACAAACATATTGAGGGTAAAATGTCCACCATTTGCAATGTTTTTTTCCCATTTATTCTCTGTATAAATTATAGATTTACACAAATGTTTATACCTCTGTTAGATGTCTTTGGAGGAAAACAATCTTTTAGCACTGGGATCAGTTCTTATCGGATATCAGGTCTTTTGTTCCTTTCCCTGAAACGTTTGGTGACTTTGGTTTCTCTTTGCCAGGTCTGGTGTCTCTCTGCACACTGACTCTGCTTGCCTACGAGCGGTACAATCTGGTGTGCAAGCCCAAGGCTGGTTTTAAGTTAAGCATGCAGAGAAGCATTGTTGGGCTACTATTTGTCTGGAGCTTCTGCTTGTTTTGGGCTGTGGCACCATTATTCGGCTGGAGCTCCTATGGACCTGAGGGAGTCCAGACCTCCTGCTCCCTTGGCTGGGAGGAGAGATCTTGGAGTAACTACAGCTACCTCATCTTCTACACGCTCCTCTGCTTCATTATCCCTGTTGCAGTCATCATCTACTGTTACTCTAAAGTCCTGACTTCCATGAACAAGGTAGGTTGATGTCTTGTGCTTATTTATAACACGTCCTACCTCAATTACCATTACACATTCATATTTCAGTCATCCTAATCTGTTTACTCACACTTTGCCATGTATCTGCTGGAAACTCAAACAAGCCAACACGTTTTTAACGGGTGTCAACCACGCTTTCTTAAAGCTGAACATGAGTGTGGAGCTCCAGGGAGGGCGTCCCAGCCTCCAGGAGAATGAGCACGCCACGAGGATGGTGTTGGCCATGATCACTGCCTTTTTCATTTGCTGGCTGCCCTATACCGCCCTGTCTGTGGTGGTGGTGGTGGATCCAGAACTCTACATCCCCCCACTGGTCGCCACATTGCCCATGTACTTTGCCAAGACTAGCCCTGTCTATAACCCCATCATCTACTTCCTTTCCAACAAGCAGGTACGCTAAAGTTGATGTCTACTGTAAAAATCGGAGATACATCGTTTAGGTGTAAACATACCGGGTAGGAAACATAGGTCACTTAGGAGCTGAAAGGTATTTGAATGGCTTATGAACTTCACTCTCATGTATTTGCTGACAGCGTGTTTGTATATTTGTATGTCCAACAGTTCCGCGATGCCACTCTGGAGGTGCTGTCGTGTGGCCGCTACATTCCCCATGGGGATGTCGGTGTCAGCGTGAACATGCACGTCTTAAGCAGGAGGAGCAGGCTGGCGAACTCAAACGGGAATG
>OMOT01052621.1:0-14198 GCA_900312575.1 Acanthochaenus luetkenii
TTTTGGGTTGCTTTCCAATACACACACACACATAAACACACCACCCTAGCACACATATGACACAGATCAGATGTTCCAAAATTGATTCATTTACTATTCTCACACAAAATGACACAGAGACAGAGAGAGAAAGCGAGAGTTTATATGAAAGCTTTTTTTGATGTAGACAGTATATGTACATGTGTGTTTCTATGAATGAGACTGCATGTGTGTGTGCGGGTGTCTGTGTGCCTCCTCCCAGTTACTGGGTGCCTATTTTAAGTAAGCGACAAAAGGCCCACTTAGATTTGGTTGGCTGGAAAGTTGGCCTGCTCCACAGAGCACTTCTTGTTAACTGACGGCTGCCTCTAGTTTCTAGGGCCACTCTCCTCCCCCCTCAATCCTCCCTCCCCCTGGTTCTCCACATGTCCTCCCTGCCCCAAAGTGCCCAGCTCAGCAAATATTTGAAACTTTGCAAGTTAATCATGAGACTGAACACCCCCTACCTCCTCCATTACAAACAGAGAAAGAGGGAGTGAGCAAAGAGATGAAGAGAGACACACACACGCAGTTGGCACGAGTGGCAGCTTTCAGAACAGGCAGCACTCACACCAGGGCAGTTACAGCTAATAATTAACTAGCTGCCTCCATGCAAGTAGGCCTCAGCCTAGCAAAGCTCGGAGAGAGAGAGAGGCAGGGAGGCCCAGCCCTTTATCACACTCACACCACTCAGATCAGGAGTTGACCAGGCGGGTAGCTAGGCAGTCGCATGTTGCACCTGCTTCACAGCGAGCGGATTACCTGGATTTAAGTAAGACGTAAAGCCGGCACCCTTTAGATCTTAGTAAAAAAATTACAAAAAAGTTTCTCAGTGGCATAACCTATGAAATGGAGCTTTACTGGAGGACTTGAAAGTATCTCTGTTGGATTTAATACATTTTTGGGAATGAAAGAAGCTTCGAAGGAGGAATTGGTGATTCCCCAAAACATGCACAATTGGCAACGTAAGTTGGATAGCCTGCATCTTCCTTCATAAATAGATTGTCCTATGATAGTGAAATGAAGTCTGTTTTCACTGCTGCTGCCTTGAGACTAAGACGAATAATGCTGCATAGATAGAAATAAAGGTTTTAGTATTTTATATTTTTTTTAAAGGCCTCTAGCCACAGCTGACAGTGAACAGTTTTCCCTAGGGCTGCTGCTATTGCTATACATGTAGGAGCTGTTCTTATAGGCTACATATATCACTCTACATTGCTGTGTGGTCAAAGAGGCATGCTGTTTAATCTTAAGAGTATGGTGCAGATTTTCCATTTACACTTTACTATTCAAAGAGGCCTTTTAACATTGGCAACATTTATTTCATGGATACTGTGGAAAATGACTAGTGAATATTGCATTAGTTATTATTAGTATTGTGTTCCCTGACAATGATATGTACATATGAGTATCCTTTAAAAAAGTGGAAAGAAAGTTTGACTTGTGCAATCTTTACATGTCTGTTTTACCATGTAGCTGGCTTGTTCAGTTATGTTACAGTCTCAGTATTATGATTTTTTTCTGGTACATTGACTTTTAGCTATTCTGGTGTATTTCATCACTTCCAAACTGGGTATGGAGAGTCCCAATAACTCTTCCACAGTCAAACCTAGGATGACAATGACTGTGTTCCACTTAACTCACTTAAATCTTACCAAGAACTATATCTATTTTAGTGTCACTCAGCATGGCAGAGATGGCTCCCTGGATTTCCTGAGTGTCACACTATGGGATTACAGGTGTATTTTGGAGCTCAGGGTGCCATTGACCGGGCCAAGCATTATAATGTAGCTGCCTACGTGCTGCTGCAGCAGAGGCTGGCTTTGTCTGAGTGGGATGGACTAAACCTCTGCACGACACACACTGGGAGGAGGGGCTAAGCAACCTGCAAGAGAGTGAGCAGCCAAGCTAGGGAGAGAGAGGATTACAGAGGAAGAGAATGGAACAGGCTGCAGGTCCTTTTTTCTCTCTGTACTAATGAGGAGATACTGCGTATTTGCTTTTAAGATGGATGCATACTAGGACAAAATGCTGGATACTGAAGATAATTTTCAGTTATTTTAGCTTTTCTGGTGTCTTGCCCATTGCCTAGCTGCAGTTTTGTAAGGCACTGAATCGGGGAGATAAAAGGTAATGGGCTTTCAGAATGACCTCATCGCTCTCAGGAAATGAAAGATGCAGGAGTGGTTGATGACAGACACCCCATGCGATTGGCTGTGGTAAGTGATGTAACACGTTACTGAGCAGGCTGCCCTTAATGGCTTCTCAAATGAATTGGTGGTTATACAAAATAAACAGTTTATTGTGCCTCTTTATTGTGCCTCTTAAGGTATATTTTTACAGCCAGTCGAATGGGCAGTTTGGCTCTTAGTAGGCTCTAAGATTTGGAGTGTGGTGCTAGGGCCAAGCTACTGTTTTATATAAAGATGGATGCTCCAGATGACTGAGCATCTCAAAAGACTAGTCTGTATTAGGAACTGAGGATGTAAGGTGATCTGAAGCCAGTTTATTAAGATGAGACGTCTGTAGCCAAACCTGCTCACTGCTGAAAGGTGCAGCAAAAACCACGTTCTCTAGTTTGATTTCATAAAGCTGAATTGGTAGCCAAAATGTTGTACCGATCAGAAATCTTTGCATGTTATGGCATTCAATCACAATCGTGGTTGTCTGGCTAACTAGTGGACTGATGGCTTGCCGTCTCCATGCTAAATTCTGCAAGGTTCATTGCAGCAGAAAGGGTGCTAATACAGAGGGACAAAGGGAGTGCAGATTTGTGGGTTAAAAATAGCCTGCCATTTTAGCTCTGCTACTGCTAGCTCTGCTATGAAACCAGCTCATGAGCTAGCCCTTGCGGATGTAAGCCACTTTTAAGATCCAAAACGTCAATAATGCTTTCTGATGAAGTCATCTCCATCACATAATTTCTTCCATGTAAGCCACCATGGAGACAATGAGCACCTGACTTTTAAGAGGATCTGTGAATCTGGAATATGTGAAGTGCTGATTCAAAGCAGAGCGGAAATGGGGATTTAATTATCTTAATGTGAAGATTAAGTCATTGACGATGGGCTTTCAACAAATCTAGTTATTGAACATTAAAGTTATTTTTATTTGCTGGTTGCAATAATCTGTAGGCGGTACCTGTGTTCAGCTGGGTAATAACTTGGCCTAAGCTCCTCAGCTGTGTTCGATTCAAATGTAAAATGTGCTGCTTTTTTTTTGTTTTTTTAACCATTCTTTGCTTTCCTGTAGAAATACATAGATGGGCAACCATGTGCTATGGAGCGCTAAGAGTCTGCAGGTTTTCATTCCAACCAAAGATTACACCAAGTGATTTCACTGATTAACACACCCTCATTCACAGAGGAAGAACTGATCAGTGAAATCACCTAGCATCATCTTTGGTTAGAATGTAAACCTACAGTCTCTTGGCACATGGTTTGTTCATCCCTGACATAGATAATCCTTTTTGGTATTATAGTGTTCACAGATGGGCTTCATTTTTCTGCATGATTTATGATAAGGCTACATCTCTAAGTGCAGCTAGAAATATTTATGGAGGGTTTTCTTGAATGAAATCCGTTCTCCCTGGCTCATGCTTCACTTCTCCTCCCACTGTCTCACTGTTGAAGTTGGACAACATTCTTTTAACCCAATTTAATCAATAATTGAGTGAGCCACAGAGCGTGTGTGCATCTATAGATGCGTGATTTTATTGAAATTATACTGCAAATCTCAATATTAGGTAATAGTTTTGGTGGGTTAAGGGTTGTTTTTTTCCACACAGGCAAAACACATTTAATGTGTTGTAACTAACCAGTCAATATTGCATTCAAGTTCAGTGCCAGTTTAGTGTAAATGTGAGCGTGTAATGGTGTAAATCAAATTTCATTAGACGTTTATTTACAGACGGGATCTCTCCTCTTGTCCTCACAGCCCTACCTCCAAAGCCACCCAAGCCTACACCTGTGACTAACAACGGTATGAACAACAACATGGCTTTACAAGACGCTGAATGGTACTGGGGAGACATCTCAAGGGAGGAGGTCAACGAGAAGTTGAGAGACACTGCGGATGGTACGTTTTTGGTCCGAGATGCCTCAACAAAAATGCACGGAGACTACACTCTCACTCTGAGGTAACTCCTTTCTCCTTTGAATATGAAAACATTTTCTCATTCAGTATCTTCAATTATATTTAGACAGTTGAATGTTGAATAACTTAACTGGCTCCGTTACTCTTTTTGTCTACAGGAAAGGAGGCAACAACAAGCTCATCAAGATATTCCACCGAGATGGGAAGTACGGCTTCTCAGACCCACTGACCTTCAACTCTGTTGTTGAGCTCATCAACCACTATGGCAATGAGTCGCTTGCTCAATACAACCCCAAGCTTGATGTCAAACTGCAGTACCCGGTCTCCAAACACCAGCAGGTAAGATGTCAGCTCAATCCAAACTCGTAAAAAATGCTTATATCAAAGCACCTTTTTGAAAGCACCTTTTTTATTTGTTTGTTATGAATATCTCCCCAGGATCAGGTGGTTAAGGAGGACAACATTGAAGCCGTGGGGAAGAAGCTGTGTGAGTACCACCAGCAGTACCAGGAGAAGAACAAGGAGTATGACCGTCTGTATGAGGAGTACACCAGAACATCACAAGTGAGCACCGTCCATGGCAGTGTCACAGACCTTAACAATCAACCCATAATACATTTTACTGAAATGAAAGCTATGCAATATTTGGATGGCATACACTAATACTGTGTTTCTGATTTCAGGAAATCCAAATGAAAAGGACAGCTATAGAGGCTTTCAATGAAACTATAAAGATATTTGAGGAGCAATGCCAAACACAAGAACGGTACAGCAAGGAATACATTGAGAAATTCAGGAGAGAAGGCAATGACAAGGAGATCCAGAGGTGAGCATACAACTTATTTAAACACATCACTTGAAAAGAAATAACATCAGGAGGAACAAAATAGTTGATTATATACAAAACTCAGATATCCTTCATTGTCTTCTTCAGAATCATGGGCAACTATGAGAAGTTGAAGTCCCGGATTAGTGAGATTGTAGACAGTAAGCGCCGCCTGGAGGAAGATCTGAAGAAACAGGCTGCAGACTACAGAGAGATTGACAAGAGGATGAACAGCATCAAGCCTGACCTCATCCAGCTTCGTAAGACCAGAGACCAGTATCTCATGTAAGTACAATACTTGAACAATGTCTCAGCCACTGTTGTCACTAAAAAGGGTTCATCCCTGTGGAGAACATCAAAATGGATCAATCCTGGTTTCTAATGGACTGTCCATGGCTTTTCTCTTTTAGGTGGTTGACCCAGAAGGGAGTGAGACAGAAGAAACTGAACGAGTGGCTAGGAATCAAGAATGAGAACCTAGAAGAGTATGTATCATGGACCTTTGGAATTTAAATAACAACTGAACTGATGTGTCCAGGGTCTGAAATTAACTAATATATAAATGTATATACACAGCCTTTTTGTGTCGTGTATCATACATGCATTTAATCAGCATAATAACACATTATGGTGGTGAATAAAAACCGTGGTCAGAGCAGATTGTAAGCGATAAATAATTGTATTTTGTATTGATAATAAAGAGTATTGAACAGTGCAATAACGCAATCCAATGGAAATCCTGGGTGACAGGACTAGAGCTAGAGCTTTGCCTGTCTGTGTGCTCCGGCTCCCATGCGAGCCGTTGAAGCCCAAAAAAAAAAAAAAAGCTAGAAAGTCACCTGCTCTGGGTGGCTTCCTGAAATGTATACGCCAAATGAAAAATCTACTTGCATTTTGTGCTTGGTGGGTGTTAATTTCTGACCCTGGATGTGTCCAATACAACATGCAGAATTTATTATATTTCATCTGTCACTTTATTTTTTCAGTCAATATTCTTTGGTAGAGGATGATGAGGACCTTCCTCATCACGACGAACGGTCCTGGAAGCTGGGCAACATCAATCGACTACAGGCCGAGGCTCTCCTCCAGGGCAAGAGAGATGGAACATTCCTGGTTCGAGACAGCAGCAAAGCAGGATGCTATGCCTGCAGTGTTGTGTATGCATCTATATATATACTTGTTTAACCAGTTGTTAATGCTTGATCATGCTATATTTGAGAGTTTTAGAAGGTGGGCTGCCAAATAGATCTAAGATGTAAAAAAAAACTGACCACTGTCCTTCTCTCTTTGCAGTGTGGACGGTGAGGTGAAGCACTGTGTCATCAACAAGACACCCTCAGGTTATGGCTTCGCCGAGCCTTACAACCTGTACAGCTCATTAAAAGAACTAGTACTTCACTACCAGCACACGTCTTTGGTCCAGCACAATGACTCTCTGAATGTGACGCTAGCATACCCTGTCTACTCCCAGCAGAGACGATGAGGACTCGGATACATCCAAATGGACACGAGAAAGAGCCTCGTTCTTTAGAGTGGAGATGCAATATGTGCTTGGACTCGAGGATTAAAACAAGGCTGTCTTGCCCAATATAGACTTTAAACACGCGAGGAAAGGACGCAACGAAGCCTGAAACATTTCAGTGACTTTGCCTGACCATGAGCAGTGGTGAGTCTGAATGTAGATTTATTTCTCTTTTGCTTTTCGTGGAAGCACAGAATCAAGCAGAAACTGCTGAACTCTCCCCCAGTGGAGGACATGGAGGCCTTTTCCTAATGGTGCTTGTACTTTTCAAAGCTTTACCAGCTGGAATGTCTAAACGCAGCAGATAACTCTCAAATGGATCTGTACCCACTGGCCACAACTTTCTTGTTCCCCTTCATTTTGTTTTTCCTTTCATGTCATCCCACTGTGTGTATGCACAATTGTCTCTATGTATGTATGTACGTGAGTGTGTGATTGTCCATCTGACCAAAACTCATAGAATCAGGAAACTGTGGTGTTGGGATGTCTTAACACATTTGTGTGTGTTAACTGTTCAGTAGCAGACCATGGATCAGCTGATAAATGTAGCAAAATGGCACTTTTTGACAAACTTTAAGTGATTTCTTGAAAGGACTCCTATGGACTTAAATCAGAAGAGCAGAGAAGACAAAATGGCAAGATCCCTTCTTTCCCATTGTTGAGAATTATAGTGCAGAATTAAACTTGATCTTTACTGTGGGCAGATAAAACTATGAATGGACTTGTATGGAAATATTTCATTATGTACATAGAGGAACATGTGTAAAGTGATGAATCTAAGTGCACCATACCAAAAAAAGGTCAGTTCCTGATTGGTTATGTTCTGATCTGCTATGCAATTCTATATCTACCTTATTTCTTCAAATTGTGTTTTATTCTGTTGCAACCCATGCTATAAGCTTGTTTTATTGCTTGAAAAGTACATTTTCCTGTGTAAATATCCAACAGGATATTTTGTGTCAAAATGCCAAGATAAAAACTGCTTTTGATTTTTAAAGAAAATAATAGTAACATATACTTTATTACAAATTACTTTATCAACTGGTATAAAGATGGAAAACATTAGTATTCTTTGCTTCAAACTAATGTTCTTCTCAGGCAGAGCCTTTTGAGTATTTGAGCTGCTTCAGTCACAGGAACTATTTCTTACAGAGCTAGGTCTACATGTAGTCCTTTGTTGAAATGTACAAAGAATCAAGGTTTTAGCACTCTGAGCATTGATGGAGTAGGTTTTGCTGATTACAGCAACCTAAATGATGCATGTTGTACACACCTTTTCAACCATTTCCATGAAAACAGTAGATTTATTTTGTTATAAAATATGTTCCCACATAAGGATATCAAAGCAAACTGGTGTTTTGAATTGATGGATATTGTTATTAAAAATCAACTGGGAGACATTTTATCTTCCCATATACATTGTCCACTTAGGATTTTTTCTGTATCAGAAAACCATGAAGTGTTTACATGGGTGGATCAGCTCGTTTCAGATAGTCTGTAATTTCTTATTTCCAGAAGACATTACATGCCAATGAATGGTGGTGCTGTTGTTTGACAGAAGTACCAAAATTTAGCGGCCAATGCTGTAGTAGACATCGTTGCCACTGCTCAACTATATTTTCATACCCCATCCTTATTCCAGCTTTCACAAGTCCATGACTCAAGTGATTAGTAGATGTGTAAAGCCAGTGGATTGGTTAAAACATTTGTGAAAATTATTTTTAGATTATATAATTAGCTTTTGAGTGTGCTACTTTGGCCACCAGAGTTACACAGATTTGTCGACATTTTAGTATGGCATTATTAGCCTAATTGATGTGAAAAGGTACACATTATTTCACTCAAATAACTAAATTTATTTAAATTGCCTGTCGTTCATGCCCAGTCTTAGATTTTTTTTTAATAGATATTGCAACCATAGATCTACTCGCCTTAAAATAATTTAGATGTGCAATTACATTTTTCTTCAAAATGTACTCTTGTCAGCACAGCTGTCAAGTTAAACTCTTTGTTTCATATATCTTTATAAGTAACATTAAGCAAATTAGTTGTATGAACATTAACCTATTGTAATTTAGATTTGTTTTCCTTCCATTTCCATTGACGTCAATTTTTTTCTCTCTCAATCTTTGGCACCACTTGTTATATTGTGGAAATGGTGTACTTGTGTATACAGTGCTAATGTTAGAAAAGCCTCCACTTATGTTGCTTTGCGGCAAAATTATTGTGGCCAATATAGGATAAATGCATTTTTACAATGCATTTTATTTTCCTAATCAATATTATATTACTTTCAGTCCCCATGGCAGTTGAGTTCAACTGCTGCGAAACTTAGACAAGCTACACACACAAATTAATGCAAAGTGTATAATGTATTTTAGAGGTATTTGACCAAATGACTTGTCTAAGAAGATTTTCTCTCAAACACAAAGATAATTTGCTGTTTATCTTTGCTTTCATTTGTTCATTTGAGGCCACTAAACAAAACAGGTCAACTGATATTGTGGATACTAGCGCTCTCATGAGTCATTCATATTGCTATATTTTATTTACATCCCCAGGCTCTGTTGACATGGTTTTATTTGTTTCTTATAAAAAACATTTTTGTATTTTATTTTCTATGACCTGTTCTTGGAAAACATGCACCATTTTCAGGTTGAAATATTTTATTTCCTCCCTGTATGACTTTTTTTTATTTTTTTGTCGAACTCGTCTTTTTTGTGGGTGTCACAGACATGATGATGGGATTGAGATTTAAGTGTTCCCCAGTTTTGCTTAAAATCTGTATTGGGCTTTGTTAAAATAAAATAAAACACTTATTTTTAAGAAACAAAAGCTCTCTGTAGTGTTATTGAAGCAAAGCAATGTCTTGTGTTTATGCAAATACTGTGGCATTCCATTGTGGCAAGACATTGATATGACAAGTAATAGAAATATGAGGGGGAATACTCTAAATGTTCTTAGAATGTATACACTATTAGCCATGTTTTGTCCTAAGATTACTTATCACTTTCTCTCTACTGTATAAAGCAAATGTCACATATTTATGCAAACTCTAAACATAGATATTACTGGAAACTTTAATGGAAATGTGATCAAATCCAGACAACTATGGGGTGTAATCCATTTTTTTGTATCTCCACTAAGCTCAAACTAAACTCTTCTCTTAACCCCACAGATTGGGATCAGGTTACAAGTGTGTGAAACGGGAGTTTTGTTACCAGCAATCTGAAGTATTACAGACATTCCTTGGTGTGCCAACCAGTTTACCTGAATGTCAACTAGAAGCCTTTGCCCTGGGTTATGTAACATATCTCATGTTTGAGAGCTACAAACTCAGTGGACATTCTCATACCAGAGGATATGATTGATCATCTGCACAGAGAACAAACCAGTAACACAATATGAAACGTGTAAATATAGACTAGATTCTCCTCACTACAGCTCCTTTCAAACAAGAAACTCCTCCAATGTCCTCCGGCTGTATTTAGACTACCTTGGTTCAAGGATTTTATAATGCACACTTTACGACGTGCTGAAAGGTAGCTTGTCATATTTCCACAACATAGAATACTAACAAAGTAACATCTATGTACCCGAAATGTATATATGCTAACATGATTGATAAAGCATATACTCTTCAGCAACCATTATCAGTTATCTCACTACTTAGTTACTTACTTACTTTAGTTGTAAATTCACTCAGTGAATTGTAATCTCAAATTCTCCTTGCTGGAGTATGCCACAATCAATAGCACACATAAGCCCATGGGGTGTAGAGTTCACATACACATGCAAACACACAAACTGACTTTTAGGTTTAGTTTTTAGGATAAATTCACGTTTGGCCAGTGTAGCTTGTGTTTCCAATCAAATGAAAAACAATGGATTCAGTTTTAACACCTTTCCCTACATAATACTACAGTATATGTCATACCTCTGCATAGTGTTTCACGAGGACTTTAAATAATGAAGCAAGCCAAGTGGAGGAGGGGCAAAGAAATGCGTAGTAGTGAGTATGACTGCTCGACTGCTGCTCGACTTGTTCCTGGTGAAAAGTGGAAAGGCCATTGTTGGCGCATATTTAAACTCAGAGTAAAGGCACAAACCACCTCCAGTCTCCATGAGATTGTGTCACAGATAAGACATTTACAAATAAACATTTCAACAAAGTGAAGTATTTATTTTGACAAGTTGAGTAGAAAGATGACAATATGTCATTGTACTAGTGAATATAAGCATCTACTCCATGCAGAGGCAGCAGAAAAGGCAAAGTGGGAGGCTTAGATTAAAAACAATATTACACAAATCTCTGCTGTCTGGTTCACTCGCTGGTTACTCGGCTTAGCACTCAGTTTCCTCCACTCCTTTGAGTTCCTCTTCTTTCATTGGACTAATGACAAACCAGTGAATGTGTGCACACTACCGCATATGTAACTATAGTCAACTGCATAGATGTGCCATTAAAAATAATTTTCGAATAAAACTTGTAATGATGCAAATCAGGAAATTATCAATTGAAATAGTGGAAAGTAGCATTATTGTTCACCTGGCACCTCTGCAATAATTGCTTGAGATATTCTCACAGTTTTAGATCATTGGTGGTGAAATGAATTTTCTCTGCAGCTCCCACGACTCTTACTAAGAATCATAATCTGCAGCGAATATTTCAGGAGAGAGATTTACAATGGCTCAGCTCTTAAATAAGGGGAAGATAGCTCAGCTGCATTCAGTTTTATTATGAAACAAATCACATATGAAAGGATATGGGTTTACGTAAAACCCACTTTACTTAGTTCAGCCTAAATAGGTTTTTATACTTGTAAATCTCGAACGTTTTACTTTATCCCCTTTCAGTTCAGTTTATACTGTACATGTCTCCAGAGCTCTTTAGCGTTCATTTTGTAATTGACTGTTTCTGTTCAGTTCTGTTAGTTCCTGTATTTACAGTGCGTCCACAGCAGTTCACCAATACCCATTATATATATACGGTGTTATTACCATAATATTATTTTAGTATTTTGTTTTTGTCTCAGGGATTTGTCATGTCATCACTTTTGCACATCATAGCTGTTAAGTTCAAACTTCCAATGACGTTTTAAAAATGATTACAGGCTCTACATGGTTCTTCCCAAAAAAGAAGAAGAATACTTCTGGGTCAGTTGCATGTAGTGTAATGTTGCCACACCAGTCACATAGCTGTATAAACTGAGGGTGAAAGATAAAGCAACAGGTTCAGACTGCTTATCTTTAAAAGCCCTGATAGAGGGAGCATAGGCTATGGCATTACACAATATTCTGTTAATATGTGCCAGATACATCTGAGGCACTGAAGAGCAACTCTCAGAAACAGATCTCAGAGAAGTAATTAAAGAACAACGTCCCTCAATCAGCTCCTAGAAAGTATTAACTAGCTTTGTATGGCCAGTGACATATATTTCATGCTTAATTCCACCAAACCTTTGTGAATGTTGAGGCAGGACAGTTCAGTCTAGTGTGATTCATACCTCTGTATCATTGTCATCAACATTGCACCACAGCACTGTGGTGCAACATCAGATGAGGAGAAATAAGTGCATGTCAGCAGTAAGTCACATCTCCACAGGGAGGCAATCATCTTGACTGCCCGTCTTACACAAAATGGCATCATTCCATAAAAGACAGATGTTTTGTTTTGTTTGTTCAAAGATCCTTTAAATTCGTGTCTTCTTGGAAGACATTGATTATCATATGATATGACTTCTTGGTCAGAAAGAGGATAATCTCCCTCTCATTGATGCCTTGGTGTTTCCTTGCCATCATTTTGTTTACCATTGGAATTCATACCAGTCAGGCACAATACCCCCAAAAGTTCATTTGCCAACGTTCCTAGGACCGACAGTAGCCTATAGATGAGAGATGGTTAAGCACGCACGCACACACACACACACACAAATAGCCGACGTGCCCCTGAGCAAGGCTCTTATCTCCCAACTGCTCCACTGGAGTTGCTCAGTGGCCAGCAGTAGAAGATGTGGTTATACTGGGAAGCTCCCAGGTGTGAATGTGTGCAGCTGTATGACCTTTGAGAGCCCTATGAGATCCCAATTGATTGATACAGGGCTTCAGCTTCCACAATATAGGATGACTGAAATGAGATCAAATGACTTGAGTCACATGCTGCTGAGTGCATCACACCGTGTCCGCCCTGCATGCTGTAAATGCTGTTACATTGTTAATCAATAATCAAGTCTATTGTGCTGACAAAGTGACTCTTGTCTGAGCAATACGTAGTGTCTGGCAGATATAATGGGATATATTTCAACTGACAACAGAGGTTAATAGAGTTCCATGAACTTGAGTAGTTAAGTCAAAACTTGACATAGTAAGGTCACTCCAATGATCTTATTTGCATGATCAAAAATGATCAAGTCAAATAGCTGAAACAAATCGGTCCATGAGCGATTAAGCGCGTGGCACACCTGCAGTTTGTATGGACATTGTTTCCCTACATTTGATCAGCATCTCAAAAACGCGTTACAGAACAAATCCAAGGGTCAGCTAAAATGATGCCATACATTTATTTTGTTAGCGAGGATGAAACATTTAAATCCATAATGCTGTCTACAGATGTTCATTTTACACTCAAAGATGATGACTAATGTATAGGTCTCGCAATAATTAAAGAGGCAGGGTTCAAATGGCTGGAGTGGCGTCAGCTCTGATTAGTGGAAGTGTGTAGACGGAAGTCAAAGTACTGCTGTATGAAGGCAGGCACCATCATGAATTATGTTTCCATTATGGCTTAATTCATGCATTTCACAGCAAGGCTCTATGGAATCGATACATTTACCATGAACACAACAGAAACTCTGCTGTTGGTCTTTGACTTGTCTATTATCTATATATCTAATTAGGAAGTAATTTATAAGCTAATTATTGTTTGTTTGAGAGTAAGTTTAGTTTTACTTAAGTATGCTTTGACTCAAGTATTGTACAGTCATCTGGCTTTTTTAAATGTTTTTTTTACTAATTTGAACTCTCTCATCCTCTTAGAATCGCATGGGAAAGATCACATCTGAAACTGTTCTCTTTTCTAAAAAGTAACTCATTAACTTTTAAATGAGCCACATTTTACTTTGATTTAAGTCGATTTTTACACCAGTAATTTTACCTCAACGTAAGTAAAATGTCTGCTAAGTAACAGTACTCGTACTTAAGTAGTATATTTTGGTACTTTTTCTACCCTTGGGATGGTTATGCTGAAAAAGAGCATGCGTGTCAGTTGAATTTCCCTGGATAAATAAAGGTAGATAAAAAACCTGTTATATTGCCACTGTACCTACCCTCTACAAAAGGAGGGCATTATCAAAAATGGACAGATCGCTGGTATGACAGCTCATCAAATCTATGTTTAGCTATCACAACACAGATGGAGATTTATAAACATTTGCAAATGCCATAGGTCTCAGAGGACCTGACCTCTGGGGTTGAGTGCCCAGGGATTCATTGTGATGCTAATCCTGTTTTATCCAGATGGACCCTAAAATAAACCTAGTGCACTGAACGAGCTGTAATCCCTGTCGCCAAGCCCGTACTGTTATGTCATACATGAGAGAGAGGGGAAATGAGCAGGCACACTAAGGGGTTTAACATTATCATAAAAGGATTTTCATTTTCAGAGTTAATTCAGAATTACTTAACACATAAAGAAAAGCATACTTGTTAGGCATCCATGAATACACACCCGTGGGCACG
>OMOT01052623.1:0-16459 GCA_900312575.1 Acanthochaenus luetkenii
CATCCCTCGAAAGACTTGGACGAGAGCCACAGACCGTTTCTCGATCAAATATGCAGGAGGATATTTCTGGGGTCTGGGAAATGTGCAATAATGCATTCAAAAACGCTAAGCACCGGCTTCTCTGTGAGAAGATGGTTCTAGATTATGTCAAACTATATATAACAATATCTGTCTGAGTGTTTGTGTGCGTGTGTGCGTGAGTGTGTGCGCATGTAATGCATGTGAAGAGAATCTACAATCTCTCATTTACAATCATTTATAGCAACTCCAGCAACCATGCAGATGCAACAGTTGACTGCCTCCAATAGTGATCAATTACTGTCTAGTTAGGTCTGTTGCTGTTTTGACAGTATATGACGCGACTCTGGAAATCTTATTCTACTTTCAACTTTATGGATTTGAAGCAGCGCACCAGGGTTCATTTGAGTTTTCCTTAATAAATAAGGAAGGAGGAGAAAGGGGGAGGAAAACCGAGGTAGTCCCTAAGAGAGAGAGAGAGAGAGATAGGTGAGAGAGGAGAGAGAGAGAGGTGAGAGGATAGATAGATAGATAGATATGGACTTAGCACTCAAAGTACTCCAGTGCCCAGACAAGACTTTCATGTTTCAGAGAGGGTTGGATTCCAAAGTTAATCGGAGGAGAGACTCTTCCAACAAAACAAAAAGAGCTTTGGAGCGACATTATGTTCATTTTATACACCGAATTCTGGAGGAGACAAAAGGTTCAAAAGAAAGAGGGTGATTTGGTGCCACAGGGCCTTTATACCTTTCATCACACTGGACAACATCCGTGTCACTGAGCTAGATGAACTCCGACAGGACAGGACATGCTTATACTGTGTGACAGACATGGAGGACAAAGTCTGCATCCGGGCCAGCTGTCCTTAAGACCTGATCTGATGGGCTGGGATTGCAGTAGGAGAGCATGCAGAGAATGGGGGCAAAGGGCAGAGGGCAGAGGGCAAAGGGCAGAGGGCAGGCTAAGCTGCAGAGGGCTTTCAGGTGACGTAACGCGCCCTTTGGTTGGACAACAATAGCTGTGACAGGGCCGTTCATTCCTGTGCTGTTTTTGACGGGGAACTGATCCTTTCGCCATTTATACATCTGATCAATTTCGATAATGTCCGCTTGTTAGCTAGCAAATCATAGTGCCGCAGTACCGTTGCAATCCATCACTGTCTTGTTGTTAACACATCTGCTTCGCACACTAGCTAACGTATCAGGTAGAAGCTAGCGTTAGTAGTGCAAATATATATCTTACAACATTAAATATTGATGAAATTGTTCCTTTTAAACATTTCATTGCCATGCATGTGCTATCTAAATTCATGTTGCAATTGTGATGCAGGTCAATGTGGCGTGATGGTAGCTTAATAGATAATTACTAATGCGAGTAATGGTTTCTTTTTCATCTTCTCTCCTCTTTGTTCCACTCTCTCCACTACTACCAACTTCCTCTGTTTCTGTTTCTGTCTCTTTCTTCCTGGCTTCCTAGGCCTCATAAAGTCACCCTCTAATGCATCGCCAAGACCCTCTGCTGAAAACGAGAGGCTTTAGTGTTGCCCGGGAAACACTTCGACACAAGCAGAACGACTGAAAGGGAAGCCATTGACGCTTACCTTTAGCCATCCTATTGAGGACCATATCAATCAGAATGTAAGTTCCACTCCTGCCAGCTCCATCACTGCAGAGAAAGAGAGTCATAGGAGAAAGAGAGTCATAGCGAGGGAGAGGGAGAGAGAGAGGGAGAGAGAGAGAGAGAGAGAGAGAGAGAGATCATTAAGGTGGCAGAGTAAAGCTCAAGAAACAAATTGCTCATTCACATCAACATCTGTGAGGTAAAGAGTATATCTAAACACAAATTAGTCCATCATATGCATTGAAGGAACGCATTGCTACAGATCAAACAGAATACTAGAATATCAAAATTGATATTAATATGAAAATACCTGTCCCAATCGGAAGATTTCATTTCCCAAATAAATATGATTACGTTAAAAAAAACGACGCACACGAGTGCATGTGTGGTCTGGAGACTTCCTCGGCTATTGGGGAGCGGGGAATGGTTTCTGAGGCACACTGGGGACAAAGGCTTTTAAATGCATGCACCTCAGGAGCAGAGGAGAGGTTGAGAGGCCAGGGGCGGTTCGAGAACAGCTTTTGGAGAGCCTTGCTTTTCCATTACTCCAGAGATAGTCTTATGAAAAGCCTCCCTTTGTGCCCGACGGCCATTCAACGGCTCTGCATGTTAATTGCAAACAAGGCGTGCACGTCTCTCTAATAAAGGCAAGGCCAATAAAACAGGAGAGCGTCCCGAGCACCACCGCTTCATTAATCCACCGCTAGACACTCGGCCCGTACGTCTGCCTCATAGGGAGAGCAGGCGGCCCGGCCCCACGCACGACTTAGCAGGATGTGACTATTAAAAGTGGTTAGACAGATACCTGGTGTTTAACACAGCCCGACCGAGGCCAGTGAACTAACCCAACCAAATGGCAAAGTGTCTTTGGCTGAGTGTCTTTGTGCCGCACTATTTCCGTAAGGACGCTGGAATAAACAGCAGCTCCACTGGACCCAGAGAGAGTAAATGGACTGAGCGGGTTTAAATAAACAGCCTCTCCCCTCCGACACACAGGGCACGACAAACATTCTCTATCCCAGGTCAGCAGGGGCATCGATTGTCAAAAGGTTCAAACAGTTATACTTGCCTGCAGTGAACAGTTATCGGACAAGATCGACCCCGGTAGCACTTGTTAACCTTTCTGAAATAAAAGACAGAAAATGGGACATTATTGCCAAAAATACAGATTTTGGAAAGAAAAATGTCTATGGTACATAATGTTTGCTAAATATTTACTTTCACTAAATGATAATGATTATCACTCCAAAGTCAGCATGCTGATACCCCGAATGTGATTCACGAGGGATTCTTTCTTTTGTACGTGCTGTGGTCTGGGTGAAATGAACGGCTGCAGTAATCTAAACAATGAAACAAATCTGAAGTGATGCGTTCTCCTGTCAATCAATCACTATAATTGGAGGGTAGAAAGAAATCCATGTCACGCAATGTAAATAAATGGAGCATCATTTAAAACAGCATTATTGTGACATGCGGGTGATGGATGTGGTGGTGTGATGTTGTGATTGCCGACTACTGACGCATTAACCCCAGCCAATTATGAATGTTATACACCACAGGCACGGTGAAGGCCAACAACTCTTTTCACACCTCACTGTTGCCATGGCAACTGACTACACTGAGGCTTTTCATTTTTTCATGTCCCTCATTTTTCACCTTTCAACGACAACAAAATAAATAAATCAGTTTCTAAATCTAGATAAGCATAGATCATATGGCATTAATATCTTACAAGATAAATTAATATCAATAGTGTTCAGACAAGCTAAAATAATAATAATAATAATAACATATTGTTCTTTATGTTATTATATTATATTATTAAATATTCTCAAAGGTCATACAAGCAGTACATTTTTAGTAGCTAATTTGTTCCGTTTTATTTGTCAAAGCAGTGCATTGCTCATTTATCAGGTGGATTTTATTATGTAATTTAATTTAATATTGATAGAAAGTGTTTAATTTGAAATAAATGAGTAAAAAACAACATAAAAAAACAACAACACGTTCTTAGAAAAAGAGTACAGAAGGTCGGAGTTTCCCATGCAAGCCAGAGGAAGGAGAAATGAGAGGAGGGGGGAGACGGAGAGAGAGAAAGACAGTTCGTGCACAGGCCTGGCTGAGGAGACACAGTTTCCAATGATCACTTTTGTGACTATGCAACTGGGCTCATATTACTAGCTGCAACATCACAAAAATGACACTGGCAACCGCAAAATATTGAGTTGGCCGAAACCATGACATGAGCGTACATCGCGTGGATCTGAGACCTCTGAATCACGTGATGGTGGTCAGAGAGCTTTAGAGCAATAGCTTCCCAATGACCTACAGCAGTATTAATGGAGTTACAACAATGCATTGTGGTCGTCTTGATAACAGGTACGGGGGTCTCCGAGTAGACAGACCAACAGGAGAGCAAACCTTACGGACGTAATCAGATGATTTTGTAACAACACCGCACAAATTGACACACCATTATACCTGTACCGTCATAAATACATACAACCAGATAACAAGCTACACCCAGTTCAGCTTTAAAAAGGATAACATGATGAAGCTGCACCGCTTGTTTTGTTTTTCTCTCTCATCTGCATTACAAACCGGGAGGATAGACCTCCATCCACACATCTGATGCATCTATTCTCATTTGGAGGGCTATTCCTATCCCTCCTGGGTTTTCCCAGGGGGGCTATTGCTGCTCTTCTGCCAGAACACATTATATGAAGAACAGAGTGAGGTTATTCAGTCACTAGCTTCACCCGCTCCCTTGTTTTTAGCCAGACAGCTCCCATTTAATTGGGTGTTTGAATTAGGTGTGTTTTTTTCTTTTTCCCCAAGCCAAGCCATGCGGTGCAGGACTGTTAATTTGCTGCATAACATGAGCCAGAGGGAGGTGAGGCAAATAGGCCCAGGATGAAAAAAACAGTACAGAAACCCAGCCCTTATTAGAACAACAATATCAACCATTTGCTAAGACACCAGAAGACAGAGGGGCAAAAGGGAGAAGGACCAGAAAGGAACTGAGAGAATACAGACTATGGGAAGGTGATTAAGAAACAAGCTCAGGATAAAGGCCAGATGTAATGGCACTAAGTCGGCCTGACATCTGCCGAGCTCCGTTATCCGAGCGCCCATGTGGCCAATGGGCCGGATCTTCACTTTACCTGCGGAAGTCCAGCAGGGTCCTGGCGGAGTCGGGGATTCCACGGTCCATCCAGGAGAGGAAGTGGAACTGGGTGACGGTGCGTGTCTCATTGGTCTGCAGGTTCTTCAGGTAGAAGCTCCGCACCAGGAAGTCCTCACACCAGATATGCTCTGACACCAAGTTGACCTGCAGAAATCACGAGAGGAACAAACGCTTTGCAGTAGGGGAAAGGACTCTATGCAGAGGAGAACGTATTAATTACATCTCCACACCGGCAATGGCAGCGGTGTTAATCAGGCAATACTTAACGGCCCGGGGGAGTAACAACTAAAGTAGTTGCATCAAACTACCCTCATCTTCTCTACTGACATACCTCATAGATGTGGTAGACGTCAGATCCCTCGTCCGGCCAGTAGTGGTGACACTGTTTCACTCCGTTCTCAGAGAGTGGCGTCAGCATGACGATGACGACACAGCCGCTCTCCCACACCATCTACACAGCGGAGGATCGCGCAGAGAGACAGGTCAGACGTCTCTCGGACACAGACCTTTCATATGCGCACGTAGAACGTGTAGCTGAACTATGCCACCAGGAGCAGTGCGCTGCACATTGACAATACGAGGCGGCAGCTCTGCAAGTCTTGAATGAGGAAGACATTGATTTCTTAATCTTGGTCCAGGAAGTGGGAATAAATGTCACCTCTCCATGTGTGACAAATGATAAACGGCGGGTCGATCAGTGGGAGGGTGCGTCACGCAAGGCTTCATGTGTCAACCCTCTCTCGGTTGTCTAAGCCACCGCCCTGCTCCATTTAATCGTATCATGATCCAACGTGTCCTTGGGAAAAATAGAGGCCTGTGGCAGCCATTAGGAAAATGAGGAGGAAACACAGGTTTTATGATTGCGATAAAAACACAATGGCGTCGACTCTACACTAATCACAAGCTTCTGTGATCCAGCACATTGGAGACATTACACACCAACTGTGTCAGGCTGGGATGAAATTAGGCAATCAAAGATGATGACAATGTAAGGGACTATGATCCATTTAGTCATGTAAAGTTGAGCAAATATTGTGCGGTAGCGTGGAATCAAATGTACTGTATTCTCATTCTCCGTCTCCATCTTCAACTCTATAGTCTGTGCCTTTTTCAGTTGATTAACACATACTGGGTTCCAGTAGCCATACGCCCTCTATAGATTTTTATATTGAATGAGAAGACGGAATACCAAAAAAAAAAAGAGTGAAATGAGCGAAGTTGCTGTCTGGGTGAGTTTTGTGAACTCACGCTGATTGGCTTTTTGCATTGAATTTCCGTGGAGAAGGGAACAGGAGAGCGAGGCCCAGCAGAGCTAAGGTAATAGCCAGGGAGAGGGAGGGGAGGAGGGGAGATGGATGGAGGAGTGAAGAATGAGGGGATGGAGGAATGAGGAGTGGAGGGTGGAGGGGAGGATTAGAGCGCAGCCGCCCTTCAGAGCGCTGCCGGAGGCCAATGTGGATTAGGTAGGACAGAGCAAAAGATTTGCCTCCTCTATAGGCCATTTGCATGTGAGTGCCAGTGTTTCCCCTGTTTGTTTACTTTTAATGGGGGAAAGAGTGATCCCCCCCCCACCACCACAATCCAAGGGGAACCATATTGAATAATGACCGAGCGTCACCTATTCCAAGACACAGAACTGATGTTCGGTGTGTCAGTCAATCTGTGTCTAATTTTCCATTATTTCCCGTTTAATTGAGAAAGATTTAGAGTTGAGTTCATGGTTGAGTAGCCCATTTCATTAGATAATGGTTATTCACCTGGCACAGAAAAAGTGGCAGACAAACAAACAAATAAACAAAATGACTAACAGACAATTATCAACCGCTTCACTTGAAGCCCTCAAATGTCTATCTATTTTTTTTTCCTGGTGTTTGCAAATGTCTTACTAAGAAAACCCAGAAAACAGCGTTCCTTGTGTTTACATTCGTTATCCGCTCGCAGGACCGAACCAGACCGGACTAAACTTAGACAGACCAAAGGGGCCCGGTCACAAATGGGTGCCAACATCTGTGCAACTATAAAGTCAGCACTATCTATGATATGAGAAGAGCATCCATTGTGCAGAGTGCAGAGTGCAGGGCCAGCTGCTCTGCCGGAATTGATGCTTCACACTTACACATCCCGGTCACGGCTAGTGGAGCTACTCCACCATATGGAGGCGACGGGCCCACTAATTACTACAGTGCTGTCCTATTAACACATAAGAACGCCATTTGGCAACCGTGCATCATTTGAGGCATACCCCCATACCAGTCACCGGGTTTTACAATAGCCTGTATATCCAGTGATGAATGGCAAGTTCCTATGGCATTTATAGACACGGACAGGAATGCAAATAAGAGCAGACATCAGCGTTATCATATCTAACATTATAATTCCTGGTGCCATGTACCACTACAGTGTTATGTATGTAAGTGTACTGTTCTGTAGTAGATGTTTATCCAGTGACTGTGTAGTAGCACCATCACTTCATTGATCCGCCATCGCCGAAACACCACAAGTGATAAGACACAGTGCCACAGCCATTGGTAAACCACACAAAAAGGATGGGCCCAGGTAACAGACCATTGTGGTTATTTCAAAGCCTCGTTGCCGTAGGGACAAAACGTCCGATGACAGACAGGACAGTGAGTGGAGATGAGTTTTACCTGCCAGAAGTCTGCCACCGTGGAGGGAAGTGGGCCTTGTGAGGCGATGTAAGTAGGGTTGCGAGGGTCATGGTCCATCTGGGAGAGAGGGAACAGAATGTGACACAGTGTTTGGGTGGGGACTGGCTGATGAAAACATACTGTCTGGGTAAGACTTCCATCAAAGCTTCCATCTGGAGGAGCTTGAGAGAGCAGATCGGCATCTCTCGGGAGAGAGCTCCCTCTTCTTTTGTCTGCGGTCTGTCCCGGCTTCCAAATTCATCTCCATCATTCGTTCCTTCGCTCATTCATTCAGTCACTCCAAACGGTGTCTTTGTTGCTCCCTTCCCCCTGTCACTTCTTCGTCCATGTCTACCCTCAAGATGTGGCTATTCTCGAATGGGTCTGATTAGAGTACACCTTGAATGTGAAAGAAACAGCCATATTACTGTGGCTAATCTGAGAATGTCACACGGGCCCACAGTGCGTCTGGCCTGTCTGTTTACCTGGATAGTTGGTTTGTACTGTAAACCCACAGGAGCAGAGAATGAGGCACAGAAATGACAAGTTGCTCCTGAAATTAATTTAAAATGCCGTCTCTTTTTGAAAGACACAAAACAAGACGTGTGTACAGTTAGACTGAAGAAAACCTTGGACGGAACATTGTCTCCCCTCAAAAGTTTCCGATATTGCAAAGCGTTTTGTGCTGGCGTCTTATTCAACTGATTGGAAGACAGTGAGAAATCTAACCACCAAGTCTTTGGACATTGAAAATAAACACTTTGATTCCTATTACACCCTGGAATCCAAAAGTCAACGTGTGCATTTATCAGTAATGTCGCATTGATAGGGCACAATGTGCTGCAGTCTTGTTTAAATATTGTCCAGCTGCGAGATTGGCTGTCAATTGACCAATCAGAGCCCATATTCCCACTGGCATGTCTCTCTCCGCTTCGAGTGGCAGATAAAACGGAACAGAAAATGACCGTCTTTCAAGACGTTTCAGTCTCTATTTCTTTGTCTTTGTAGCGAGAGCGAGAGCGAGAGAACGGGTAACCATGTATAGGCCTACACAGGTTGCCTTGAGTCTTCTTGATTTGTAATTGAATGTAGAATTGATATACTTGGGTTTGATACTTAACGCTGTTACATCGATCAGCATCACAGACAAAACAGGTGGCGAGCTGGAAACTAGTTTGTTAGTATGTGGATACATATAACAACAATATAATCTACAGAAGACCTTCCAGAGATCGTCTAATATTAGTTGTCTGCGTGGAGAAAGCATGTAGAGATGTAGTATGTAAAAGAAAGACGTGGATGGATCATTGTGTTGCAGATCAACACAACACTGAGTGACTCCACAAACATCCCTATGGGAATGGAGGCAATTGTGCAGCAGAACCCCTAATTGTAACAGGGAGCCATTAGGGGAGGGAGCAATCACAGAGCAGGCACATTAAGACAGCAAGCCACAGCGTTGTACTTAATGGCTCTCTCGTCTTTTATGAAAATGTGTTTTACACTGGAGAACAACATTTCAAGGACATCTAACGCTTTTTTTTTTTTTTTCAGATATCCTTTTTAAAACACACAGACGTATTTATCTAGGGCATGGCAACCCCAAACAGGATTTTTCTATGGCATTAATAGTAGCAGTATGCATTCCCACAATATCCCATTTCACAATATCAGTTCATTCTTAGTGTGTTTTAAATGTCTGATATTGTAAAAAAAGAATAATGTATAAACGTTTGCATATCTATACAGTATATATATATATATATAGTTTTTTTTTTAAGCGGGTGCTCCGGTTACTGTATATGATGTCATACATATGTATGTTCAAATTTTAGACATCACATTATCTGAATCAGGTGTCTAAGAGATGTCAGGCGGGAGGTATAAAATCTGTCTATTGTATATTATTGTAGTTGTAACTAAATGATCATTTGGGGTCCCTCCCATTACTGCGCTAAAAAACCAAGATAAATGCCGAAAATGTTGCTTTCATTTTCCACTGTTCCACTTCAATTAGGTATGACAGCGTGGTTAGATTTTCACTTCACCCTTCCTGGTTGAAATTCCACACAAAAACATTCTTCCCCACAGAAATGAAAGAGTGGTGGCAAATGCTAGTGCTGCCACTCAGTTTATCCAATCTCAAGGACACAGACATGCTGTAGCTGTGTGCCGACGTCCCTGCATGAATACTAAAGCGCAAACATGAAAGAGTAGCCCTGCATTTCAGCTGTCGAGGGAAGACTACAACAAAAAGGCAACGAAGTGCTCTTTGGTTTGAAGAAAAACAGCTTGTACTAAACCTGCAGCGCCATGTTGTAGCTCCTTGATACTGTGTTTAAATAAGATAGACAGAGAGAATAGATGGGGGACGGAAAAGCCACACATCTCTTGACTTTGTAAAGGTCCAGAGGAGACAAAGACTTAATCTCGACCAGCCTTTGACCACATACGTGCTACTGCGCATTCCTTCAGACCAGTCCTCACACTAACGATGCCGTACATCTGGGAACGCTTGCATCATTTGTGGTCAAGCATGAACCATCTTCCATGCTGTTCTCTATGCGTGCGTCACCCTGTGGTTTGCCAGGACCTGAGCTCTCCCCTTCCTTTGCCTCTCTGACCCTGGAGTCCAAGAAAGAGGCGACAGATTATTTACTTGTGGGCCATTGCCCTGAAGCTAATGAGGAGGAAGAGGCAGCATTGACAGACATAATTATCACAGTTTTGCTGGGCTCAGTCAGCGGTCCCTTTTGTGGTGTAATTACCGTCCTTTCATCTGCACACCACCGCATCCGCCATTACTACCCATCTTCAACGCGCGTTTGTGTGTCCGTGTGTTTTTCTACATTGTTTTATTCGCAATAGCAAAAACGATACTTTGTACATCCTTCTATACTGTCCACCAGTGTGCTCCTATATCCCAACGCTCACTTGATAGATTAAGTTGAGTTAGCATTCTAATATTATCTGTCTGCCTGATGGTAAATGGCGTACTATGGCACTGTTGAAATAAACGGAAAACCTCCATGAATATGCCATTAGAGAAAATGGAGGAATAAATAGAGCATCTAAAAGTCTCCGTTGTTTGTGTCTGAAAAGTAATAGGCTTTTAGCGCAGCTGTGTATGGCCCCCTCATCTATCTCCTCAGATATTTTGGCACTGTATTTGAAATGCATAGTTTCCTGTTCCCTTTGATGGAATCCCTTTTCAGCTGCCTCGGGGGAAATCATGACTGGCAATCATTGTGAAATGTTTTTTGGGGGGAAATACAGAAAAGATAACCTTAGACCCTTTTCCAACATTGAGGTCTTACATTCACTACATTTGTTTAGTCAAAAATAATGTATAATTCTTTTTTAGTGCAAATGAAAAAACAGGAGCGATATCTCCAGGGAGCGGCCATTTTGATAGCAGTGAAAGTAGCAATGTGATTCAAACAGACCAAAAATAAAAATAAAAAGATCAATGCAACCACAACAGGTGGTCTTGGTACAATAAGGTTTCAGAGACAAGAGATATTAGCCACAATGTAGAGTCATAATGAATAAACAATACTCACTATTGGACTGGCATTGATGTAATCTGAGTTCCCATGGTTATTCTCAGCTTTCAAGGTGATTCTAGAGTGATCATCTGTAATAGAGATGCATAATTAATCAACACACCTCTCCAGTCCTTTTTCCCCCATTCGGTAACAACAGAGGAAGCTGCACTGTAATTTCACCAAACTTTCATCACACTGAAGCCCCAAACTGCTCCACCTTCAATGAGGAATGTTCAGAGGAAAATTACACAGCCAAAAATTTAAACAAATCCATTTGAACAAGTCCTTTAGTCTAGTGTTGAGTCTTAAAATCTTGTTTTCCTTTAAAATAGTGATTTATTTAATCTGTTTCACCTGATTTGAGACTTTTCTTTAAAAAAAATGTCATGTGAAATAAGGCAGATCGCTCCACTAGTATCGAGATAAAGTCACTTGATTGAAGAAAAATCTCGAAACACGTTGATTTGCATCGGAAACAAGTGAAATTGCACGGATAGATGCATGGATGGATAGAAGGAGCTGCATAAAACCCAACTGGTTTTATGCAGCTCCTTCCATCCATCCACAAACGCATCAACAGTGATGGAAACTGAACCTGGGCTTGTAAATGGTGGGAACTTTCCCATAGTAAAAAAAAGTATCTGAATGGACTCACATGCGACCACAGCATCCGAGCGGTTCCTCTTGGCGTTCTGCTCACCATGGCCCACATCGCAGGCGCTGGGCTCAGCCTGGTAGGAGCACAGGGCCTCCCACTCACGCTCCAGACGGTTCTTGTTCTTCAAGTGGTCCTCCATGTATGACTGGGGGACAAAGGACACTACATTAGGGCGCCATTTCAAACAACGAGCCGAACCACGTGCACAAGAGAAAATGGAAAATGTGTCACAAAAGCAGGATACAGTGGTAGTAAAAAGAAATTCCATGTTTGTTTCAGTCGCACCTTTGGATGAATAGAGCGATAGACTTCAGACAATTCACCTAATGTCAGAGTAGCTTGGGTAGCTTTTGCACGTTATTATTTTTTCGTATTGTATTTCAACCCATCACCAGGAGCCAACCAATAAATAAACTGGAGCAAAAATACTAAACCCTTAACAACAGAACCACTCCTTTAAAGCTATGATCAGGTGTCATGGAGCATTAACATCCTAAGCTGCTGTATAGCATAACCATTGGGGGAGGCGGAGGCTGGTGAAGATCTAGACTTGGGGTGCGGAAGGTATGTTGGTGTTAGTGTGTGTTTGTGTGTGTGCGTATATGTGCATGTGTGTGTGTGTGTTTGACCGGAAAAAAACCCCATCCACAATTAAGACTCCTGAAAGGTTTGTCTGCATTGGAAATACTTCAGGGGTGTTTCAATCACGTCCCTCACTGCTTGCACAGCCGCTGATAAGATTGTCTGCATTTAAGCCGTCGCTCGGAGAAGACGAAATTGAATTCGCTAGAGAGACAAAGAAGGAAGAAGAGAGGGGGGAGGGGTAGAGGCCTGTGTGTGTGTGTGTGTGTGTGTGTTCATTTCCCAAACCAGGGCAAGTGCTAGGGAGCTTAGCGGCTGAGGCTGGCAAGAGGAGTCTTTTTTTTAGTGAGCACCGTGTTTCGCTTTCGCTTCTGTAGCATGGCTCCCCTCCCGACAGGGTTAAATGGTTTAGTCCGCTATTGTGTAAGGCAGAAGATTACAGACTCATAAACTGATGTCAGGGATCAGCTGGCTAATACAATGAAAGTGATACCCAGATGTGCTGTGTTTTTATCCCATATTAAAGACAGTATAGGTAGGCTGAGCAGAGACGTGATACTCTTGTTATCTCTGACTTATTCACTTCTGTAAATCACAAGATAAATCCAAGTCTGTAAATCACAAGATGATTCCAACTTTTCAGAATATATACCATTTCTACCTAGATGATAATCAAAAATAAGCTGTCCAACACACAATAGGCAATTACTCCTTGATGGCTCATCAAATCAGATGTTCCCTGCATGCAAGCAATGGGTATTAGGTGACTAATATAAACAATGTGTATTTTTAGACATGGTACAAAATGTGCCACTCGGCTCTTAAAAAAAGGAAGAGGAATGAAAACGAACAGTAGCTCTTCTGAACAACGCAGCGGGGTTCTGTCTGAATCCCATTGGTGACATGAAGTGATATTTCTGAAATATCATTGTAGCTTCACATCCCTCGACTTTGACCCACCCCTGCTATCAAGCTAGTGCCAACTCCGGTACTTTTATGCATGCCATGTTTAAAAACAAATTCTCAACTGATCAGAATCTATCTACATCTATTCTAATGTCAAATTCAAATAGCAAACAACACACCCGTATTTGCATCTGTGCGTTGCTGTGCTTTGCCTACGCAAACACACAATGCTGTCTTCCCAGGAAAATGACAGCGTGCCATTATGGCCACTTGACAGAGCCTGTCACCACTACGCTCTCGTCACCCTGTACAACTACTCTCTGCTTGCCAGCCTGACAGCGTTCCACCTCCGCTACCCACATTACATCTCCATGTACTTCATACATCCACTCGGAATTGCATCCCATTCTATTCAAACGATACCCTGAATCGATCGCATTCCGAATTCATATTTTTGCAGCTTAATGCAATGCAGCCACCAGGCCCTTATCAAGCCCTCCCGTTTTTAAGGGGAGGCAGTGGACCGTGGTGTATTCCAGAGACAGGGTAACGAAGGTTTAGTGAATGGGGGGATTATGTCTGCCAATCAGAGGGTTGGGATGGGAGGCCTGGGTGTCAGGGAAACAATGTCTAATCCTTCCTAAGCAGTCTCCTCGGCAGCAGAGGGTGCTGGGTGAAATCAGGATGAAGGGGACAACCAGGGGAGCCAGACACAACAGGTAACACATTACTGTCTTAGCTCCGCTGTCAAATTAAAGTGAACAATAGAGGAAACAGTTTGTACTGATAACAGTCGTACGGTATAATAAACGGAGAATGTGGGATTGTGGATTAATGTTTTTGTATGATATTACAGCCAAATAATGGCTAAATGAACAGCACACATCATTTTGGGTTAATTTCTATATGGAATAGAGAAAAAGTACAACAGCACACACTTTCTTTTACTCACATCCAAATCAAAAATAGTGACTACAAGTCACTGAGTTCAATGCAAGTTGCACGCCTCAGTGACAAAAGAAAAAATTAGCAAAACACTTTTTTCCTTTGCCTTTTGAGCAACTAATGCATCATCAAAAAGAAAAATCAGTACAAAAAATAATGAAAAAAGCTCCTTAAGTGACATATTGATTTATTTTTTTTGGGGGGGAATGATTAATCAATGGGAAAATAAAGTAACAATGGCAACTGCATCAACATATTGACCCTGCTATTGGACAACAGGAGAACATGGACAGAGATGTTCAGAGTATGGGGCAGGCTTGGTACAGGAGGGATGTGACTGTAAAGTGCTGTCCATGGTGCTGAAAGGACCCAACACAGTAATACAGCCTGTACAGAAACATAGACAGATGTGTTTGCAACACGAATGTTCCATATCACAACGGTTAATAATGAGGTTTTTTAATCATTCAGTAGACACAGTCTGCACCGTTTCTAGCACCATTGTTGCAGCTGAAGAAAGCAATGCAGAGGAAGAGGAGGAGGAAGATCTGGGACAGCAGAGGAGTGTCAAAGCTGTGAAGGGACGCAGTGAAGAAAACAGAGGGTGACTCAGCACACGGTGTCTAATTCTGCTTTTGAATCTGGTAGCCGTTGCGTAAGCCTCGCTGAACAGGGCTGAAGTCATGAGGTGGACTGTACCATGGGGTGAAAACGTTGCAGTTCATTTATCCTGATGGCGACAAACTCTTGTTATAACGTAATGTGTGTGTCTGTGTGTGTGTGGTGATCGGGCCTCAAAAAGACGCCCAGCATGTGTGCTTTGGAAACCCAGGCACTCATCCTCCTACACAAAGAGCGAGGGAGAGGAGAGAAGAGGAGAGAAGAGGAGAGAAGAGGAGAGGAGAGATGGGTCCGAGATCAGTGATAACAAGGCAATCTCGCACATGGTTTCACGTGAGATGGCAATGGAATTTTAAAGAAGAACCCGTATAGGACATCTCCCTGTCAATCACGGCATGAAAGAGAAGTAAAAGGACCCTGTGCGTTTCACCTTTCTGCATTGTAACACTGCATTGTAATCTGTGAAGAAACTGGGTCTAATAATAACAGCTTCTAGAAAGTATTCACAGTGCCCCTTTTGTTAAACAGGGCTAAATGCATTTCTATTGTCCATTTTTTCAAAAGGGGGCTTCACAAACAAGCCTTGACGAGTGCAACCAAACCCATCTATTACCACCAATACAAGGCATTACTCAAATTCACTCTCATTCATTACAGGCCCCCAATATAAAAGCTAGACATGCAGTGTGATGAATGCTCTCTCCATTAATGGAAACACTGCAAGGCATCTATCCATCTCTTTTATCAAGCTTGTCTCAAATGAATGAAGCGAACGTTGTGCAAAATTAAAACAATCCATTGTGTGTGTGTGTAACCGATGGCAACCAAAAAAGCCTTTTAAAAGAAAAAACCTAACAACATTTCTAAAACACCCAACTGACAATCAGCTGTGCGATGATATTTCACTTTTGAGCAGCTCTCATCACGCAAAACAATGTCCGTCTGATTTTGGCTTCAGCAGAGGCAGAGAGCGAGCGAGCGACAGAGGACTGAAAGGGGATTGAAAGACGAAAATGAGAAAGAGGGGAGAGAAGCAGGGCAGAATAATAAAGAGAGAGAAAATGACACAGTAGCGAGCCAAGATAAAGCAAGGGGAAGAAAACAGCGGGAAGAAGAGTGATGAAAATAACAAAGATACAAAGATATACGAGTTTTGAAGAGAATGGAGCGAGAGAGGGATGAAGAAGAGACGCACCCAAACAGATAAACAGAGACAAATCAAGCTGTTCGCTTTCAGCGCAGGGCCTTCCATTTACGTAGATACGCAGGGTTTGCAAACCATACACCATATACAAGTTCACATAAAATAACTAAATACCCTGATGACGTAGATCTATGACCTTGTAGGAAACACTGATGTACACCAACCTGAGCCGATGTGTTAAAGCTGCTGGGGCTGCAGGAACGGGTACCAGCGCACTGCAATACAACACTGTATGAATGAGTGTTGATGGTCAAGAAGCTGTGGTTGACTAGATGCGACAAGCAGGTGCTTAGAACCGCAAATGTTCTCCACGGGCCTGGGTAGAACCCTCAACCGAACTCCATCTCGCCTCCTATTCACCTTCTCTCCTCCCTCGCCACGTCTTCCAGCGGTTATCACCCACACTGTGGCTGCAATCGAAAGCGGTGCGAAACTTACCAGTATCACGTGCCCGGTGGAGATGTCCATGTTGGAAGGAACTGGTTCCTCACACCAGGAGGAGGTGCTGCTGCGGGTCGACGG
>OMOT01052624.1:0-15435 GCA_900312575.1 Acanthochaenus luetkenii
AAACATGTGATAACCCGTCATCTGTGGTTTTGTATTGATTGTAATTCGTTCTGAATGAAAGTTCTAAACGTACTGGATAGTTTGATCATTTCATTAGAATTGATATTGTACACATGCTTATAATGCTTTTGAAATATAATAATTACAAAAAATGAAAATAGTAAACTGCTAAATTAGATTGTGTAAACCAAAACACACAAATATTTATTGTGGCTGTTGTGATCTCGGTCAGGGGGGATACGGCTCAGGCCGGAGTGCGAGGGCTTGATTCTCAGGCCTAGCATGTAGCCACGGGTGAGGCATAATCAGCCCTACTGCAGAAGGGTCACGACTCTTGGTGGAATGATTTGACTGGCCTTTAGCAGCTTATCACCGGCTCCCACACTGCCCAGCCCATCCGATGAATACAGACAACAGGGGGGGCACTGTATGAATCGATCTGCGCTCACACAGATATGTCCTGCTCAGAGGTCACCAAGGCTGGGTAATATGTACACTGGCAAGTCAATAAGACAATATTAGCCAAACTGCAGATGGAGAGGGGAACACAGACACGCTGTTTACATGCATACACATATACATGCATGAAACGATGGACACACACACACACACGTCCCAGTCTGATTCCCTTGGTGCATCTGTCATTCTCTGATCTCTGAGTTGTATGCGAGGAGGGGAGTCGTAGATGCTACATTAGAATAAGAGCGGACTGCGGGAGTTTCCACAGACAGACTGTGTCCCGATGCTGACGCCCACCCTTGTCTTTTCAGCTGGGCCTTCTCATACTCAGCCTTTCATTCCGTCAGCTCTGTGGGACTGGGCTCGTCCCAATGCACCAAACAGATGGGCGCCTCACAAAGGGCCCTGCTTCTCGGCAAGCTGGTGTCCTACATGGCTGATTACACCTAAATACCAAACCCAGAATTGATACAGTGGCTCATTGGCACTTTGCGCAACGGGCACAGGGCAAGCAGAACAACAAAAAAGCCAGAGGTAGTTTGAAAGCTATTTCCTTTGTTGTTGTTATGGTGCAGCACACGGAGGCAGAGGACAATAGGTAACAATGTAGATGCTGCCACCTTAGAGAATTCAGGGTTTTAGGAGCCACTGGAAGAATATCTAAACGATATCCCACACCCTTCGAGATGCATGTTATATTACATTGACTAAAACAGTAAAGCCCCATTCACATCGATAACTAAACACAACTATAACTGTAAAAATATTACAATCGTTCTCAGTAAATGAAATGTCTGTATTCCCACAACAACGATAACTATAAAAACATCCAAAGCAATAACTATAACTACATTTTCGGTTCAATCTCAGAACAATTGTTTGGACGCAGGGACAACGATAAAACGTTTCCAACCAATCAAATTTAAGTGCTAAGAAAGAAGGAGTCCGAGAATTCAGTAGCTTTGTTTGCTGAGGAGCTGATCACAGATATCTTTAGTGTGAATGCTTGAGCAACAATGTATTATTATAGTTTATAGTTATCTTCATAGTTATCGTTCTAGATGTGGATGGGCCATCAATCATGTTGAGAGGAAACTCACTCAAGAATATCTTTGGAGCTCTGTTACATGTCACAGAAGTGAATAGACTGCTGTAATCTATATGTGGAAATATATCAGCTTTCTTTGATGTGCTAATAACACATACAGTAGACGTAGAAGTAGCTTCACACCTTCACACCATCTTCCACCCCAGGAGACGGGTAATCGGTCAATATAGTGACTGTATCTACAGAGCTGTGGCTGATAGAGGATATTGACAGGGAGATCAGTACAAATAAAATAAAGCAGGTAGATGTGGAGTATCCAACTTTTGAATCTAATACGCACAGTATCTGTATGTGTTAGTGCATTGCACGAATATAGGAAATGTTCTATACATAAATTATTACTATTCTGTAAACAGTTGTATTTTGTGTGGTAACTGTCCTTATGGTGAACAACTGGAGTTCATATTTTCCCCATGTTCTTATTTACCACCATATTATGAATGATGGTGTGATATTTAGTAATGGCACAGCATTTCATTGTAAAGTGTCAATTTCAGTCATCAATATCCCCACCAGGTCAGCTGGTTTACCAGAAATCCACTGCAGATATAAACTTCTTTAGAAGATATGGATAGATTTATATCATAGAGGATTTATTAGACATTTTTGGCCCTAGTTTTCCATCAAGTGTACTGCACCCGTCACACTGAATTGAGGAAGTCATCCTTGACCAGTTATATCTTTCACACAGATGTGACATTCAAAATAAATGTCAGCATTATAAACTGACCCAATTGATTGACTATAGTGAAATTAATAAGCTAATGGCTAAAATAATATTAATAGAGATGTTCTAGGAATGTCTTGGGCTGCGAAAACTGCAGCTGCTGTCCACTATGCACCAAACACATGACTGAATAAGGAATTAACACCAAGGCCCATTACTTAAGAATAACTTTAATTTATGAGCTGAGCTATCAGTGACTTCATCAGTTTAACCAAAAGTCCAGAAGGGCCTTGTTACTGGAGAGTTTAGATCATGTAAACGTTAATGTATTGGCTTTTCCACACCTATTTATTCATGCACTGGGTGAGAAAACACTCCAATTTACAAAATACACAAAACACAGCGTTTCATTTCCTGATAGCGGTTCTTAGGAAATAGGAATAGTGATTATACTGAATTACTTTATAACACTATTTACTCTATCAACACTGTCATGTTACAGGAAATACTGCAAACGCCATGTGATTTCTACATTTTCAAGCAGGAAGTTTTTGCAGCAGCTTATAATTCAACCAACATACAATTCAAAAGCTCAATGATATCCACCAGTATTCATCTCTTCCATTGGTTAACATCATTGTTCTTCATTGGTAGTGGTTCCAACTTTAACTCTCAATAAAAGGCAATATACAGTGCAGTAGTGATTCACTCTATTTGGACAAGGCAGATTTCGCAGAGTGATGACATCTTCATAAACATTATTTTCGGTTCTATTCTCTTCTTTTTTAAGATAATACAAATTGAGAGTCCTTTGATAACATAGCGTTAAGGTTGACCGTGTCTGCAAAATCACTTGACTTCTCTCTTCAGTGTGGCTGATGTCTGAGTGTCATCAGGCCAGCTAGTTCACAGCCTGGGGAATATAATGTTAAGAAAAGTCAGAGAATGTAATTTTCTGTATTTCTGAAGGAGGTAATGGGGCACTGATGTGACACAAAAAATATGAAAATATTTCCTGCATTTCAAAATAAGGTTTTGCCGAACTTAAGTCTCGTCTCCACTAAATCTCCATAATAATTTCCTCAAATTTTTGTTTCCCATTTGCATTTGTCTCACCACTTAAGTCAAACAAAAACGTTGAGCTGGGTAATCACTCAGTTCAACAGGGGAAAGCATGGCAGTCCTTGCTGTGTCACACAATATTGATACTTTATTTGACAGCACCAAGAACTACTGCATCATAAACTTTTTCACAATACTCCATGGACTTTGTCAGTAAATGTATTTTGACACCCCAAAAAAATACTACACCTTCTAGTCAATGATAGATTTGACCGATACAAGTCAGATTCTAAGTACATTAGCTGGTTTTTAATACACCTGTTGGTTTATTAGCACGCACCAGTAACCTGCTATAATGTAGTTATTTGTTATTAAATACAACATCTATTGCACACACAACTATAGCGTATGAGCACAAATATGTATCTACACACTAATGCCTTTTCCCCCATGGGCTTTCAGCCGTGTTCCCTTTCTCGTTTTCTTTCCCCCATAATCGCTGATAGGAGTGTTGTCAGTCTGTGTGTGTGTGTGAGTGTGTGTGTGTGTGTGCGTACGTACACATGTCCATTCACATCTGAGCCTACGTGTGTGCAAATAAGATAGAGAGGAAGAGAAAGAGGGGAGTGATTACATGCCTGTAGCCAGCCTATCCACATTTTTCATCAACATAAAAATAAAAAACAAGCTGGGCTCCTTATCAGCAGCTGTGTCCTTTCCTTCCTCTCAGACTGCCCTCCCATCCCTGTCTGGCCTCCAAGATATGCTAATCGCTATGTAAGAATATCCTGTTGGATAATTACCATACATTACCCTGTGCTCATCTCCGGATTAATTCTTCATGTGCATAATCGCATTTGGGCCCGTCTTTTCCAGCCCGGTGTTAAAGGTGAAACGTGAGAAAATACAATTCATCACTGATGGAATATCATAGCGTAGCGTGGAACGTGTTAGCAGCTCTTAGCTCCAGGATATTGTCTGCAGACAGAGATGGCTGAATGAAGAGGATTATCTCTCCAGCCACAAGCTTGTCCAGACTGCTGGATCTTGGACAGTGGTAATGCCACCACCAGAGGCTGTGTTAAATAGGATACCCTGGCACTATCCGATCGATTCTGATGGTTTTAAATGCGTTTTGTTTATGTATGTTTCCACACACGATCTCTTATAATGTAACTGTCAATGCAAAACGCCTAATTACGGTATGTGCACGGATCAGTGAGAGATTACGCCGAGCTTTTAAAAATGAATGAATCGATGTGTATGAATTGTGTATCAAGCAGCTTGGTTTCCTTCAGTTTCTCGCAGAAGGAACCTGAGGTCAAACGCTTGGATAGGAACAGTGACAACAGGAGAGATGGGCGAGAGGAGGAGGAGAAATACAACTATAGCAATCTTTGTTTGTAACACCTCTCCTCCTAAAGGAATGGCTCAGCCTATGGAGATGTTTCCCCATGACACCATAGAGCCTTCGTCACATCTTTGTCCTCTCGAAAAAACAACCCACTATTAGTTGTAAATGACATTTCAGTCAGTGTGGACAACCCTCTTACCAGCTGCCCTCCCAGTGTCCTTTTATGTATATGTTCACAATAAGAAAGCTGCATGCCAATCATGGATCTACAGTACCAATTTTCAGCACCTCTAACAGTATTTGTATGCGTTCTAATCAAATAAAGTATTCTGAAAAACCGCCTGTGTTTAGTGTAAATCTATTTAATTGCAATAGTGTGCAGTATTTGATTATGAACAACTCTGTCTCAAAGATAGAAACAGTCCAAACTCTAATTTGTACAGACCCAACTGACAATGAATGGAAGACTGACTTTATGCATTCATATATTTGTCTCCACGTGTACATCCACAAGCTTTATGTGGTAGACCTATCACCAGAAAATACCATCACCGTTGCCAACATTTCCATTGCAATGTCTATGGAGCAGTACACACAGCTACATTTTGGCAATGCATGACATCACACATTTCGGCATGGCAAAAATAGGAGATTTATACATTTCAAAGATGAAATTCAATGTTATTCCCCTTTATGTCATTATGACCATGTGGGAGGTCCAGATCTGACTCACGCTAACTAAAGCTGTCAAATAATGTTTGTAAGTATGTCGAGCGTAAGATTGTTTCGCCAATCACATATATGTGGTTGAGTCGGGAAATAAAAACGTGTTCTCCAAATGTAACAAGTAAACTTAACATGTAGCTGTCTGGTAGACTGATCAGTGCATTAGTGCTATAACTGGAACCGGTCCTGTCTTGATAGCCCCACCCCTATTTTTTATATCTCATTTGAATATATTGAGTGGGCCATCTGTAAGCCATTTATCTACATCAAAAAGCCGTTAGGATTGCCGTCTCCTCCCCCTGGCCCTGCCTCCAGCCCAGTCGGCACGTACAAATCAACACATGCATGCATGTGTGTGCATGCAAGCACACACACACACGCGCGCGCACACACACGCCCAAATACAAATAGCTTATACAAACAACGTGTCCATTGTGCCTCAAAAGTCATTATGTTTATCTTATCAACAATGTATTTTCCCTCCAAGGAAGACGTTTATTTTCTTCTTCTCCTTCTCTCTTAATTTATCCCCCCTTTTAACCACTTCCTTTTCATCAGTGTTTTCACAAATCATTCACTCCTGCAACCGGATCTGTGGATGTCTGCCTGGCATCCACCACGGGCCTCATCCACAGCCATGGGATGTTGTTTTTATATCATCCTCACGTCGGCCTGACAACTGATGCCTGCGTCTCTCTCTGCAGACCTTTCAACAATGACCTGCTGGGGCGGTTGCACACATGACCCTTCCGAACCGACCATAAAAGCACTATTACAAGAGTAATGACCAAATTTAACAGTTTGCCTCAGCGCACCTGGGTTCCAGACAGGGAGCGTATTTTTTCCTCAGACGGTCCCACATCTCTGCGGCGCGCAGCCAACCAGAACCTAACTGGCAGGGTCAATATCCCCGGAGAGGGAGAGGAGTGTTTTAAAGACGTAGTGTATTTTGCGGGTTCTCATTTGTGCCTGCATGTAGGCCCAGAGGGCGCTGAGAAGAGGACGACTCGCAGAGCCCTCCCCGTTAATCCTTACAACTCAGGAATGAGACAATACCCACCAGTATGAAAGCAGATACAAAGGGAGTTTCATCAGTAGTCGGTGAGGTAAGGCGAATACTTCCCTCACACTGAAGGCTCAATACATTTTCACATGTGAAATCACTGTGGACTCAAATGAATAAAGATGTTTTATTTGTCCAGAGAACCAGAGCATCGTGGATCTTGTGAAATAGATGCACAGTTCCATACTGTAACTTGCTGTTAACATGCAGAACAGGAAGAATGCGAGAGGTTGATATTAATACCGCGTTCAAAACAACTCCGAAGTTTCAACTCGAGATTTGCGACTTCCGACATCATTGCGTTCAAAAAACATGGATGCCTGAAGGAAGTTCGGCATATTGTGGCTCATATTGTGGCAGCAATGTATGCTTCTTTTGGAAGAAGCTAACGTTAACTAGCAAACATTGGCTAGCTAATTTAATGGGCAGAATTGCTGTTAAATTTCACATATTGCTATATACATATTGCTATATACATATTACGATATATAAATGATAAAAACACGTTGCATAATTACACATCAAATGATGTGTTAAAATGTCAACAAACACTTTTACAAGTATTTTATTCTTACCATTAACGATGAAGTTTGATTTTGTTACTGACGTCAAGTCGGACAAACCGGAGCTCTGAAGTTCCGACCTGTAATTTCGAGTGTCCAACTCTGTTTTCGACAATTCACTTTTAACAAGTCGGAGCTCGTTTTTTACGAGTTCTGAGCTGTCTTGAACGCAGCATAAAACCTCTCTATCCCCTGAACAAGGGGCTGGATAATGGTCTGCTGATGTCAGTGAGCTGCAGTTGCTTTGATAGACAGCAGGGCCTGCGGCAGAGCCAGAAGTCCTCCTTCAGCCTCTACAATGCTAATGGACTAATCTGTTTTCTCCAGCAGGCCCTAGAGCTTTCCACAGCATTATGGCCGCAAAATAGTCTTCAATAGGCCTCAAATTAGTTAATTGGTCACACTAGGAAGGGGTTGGCATGCTAATAGAGAGCTTGCTCATTCGCCAAATAACATCCATGCCAATATATGGAAAATGTAGAATTATTTAGAGAGAATAATTAGAGTTCTATATTATACATATAGGCCAGTGGTTCCCAATCCAGTCCTCAGGTACCACTTGTTCTGCAACGTTTAGCTCCAACTCTACTCGTGCACACCTGATTCAAGTAAGGGCCACACGTTCTCATGACACCTTGAGTCAGATGTGCAAGAGTAGAGTTGGAGCTAAACGTTGCAGGACAAGTGGTACCTGAGGACTGGACTGGGAACCTGCATACTATTCTTAAGCTTAACACCTTTTCCCCGCGTCCATCTTGAGTGTTCTGCTGTGAATCTCTGTCAACTGTCACTATTTGAGGAAAATAGGTGAGACGATTATACTTTCTGGACCATATTTCTCCCAATTGCTTTGCCACAAACCAACTGAGATAACAAAATGTAACTGGATTTCCGGATATCAACTGGACACACCTTGTCAATCTAATCTGATATGCACAATGTATTATTCATATCGCATTTGTTCCTCCTTTGTACTGCCAGAGAGCCAGAGTCAGTGGGGCGGCGGGTGCTGAGAGTCGGGGGGGACCGCACAGAGGAAAGTGCTAATGGATTGACACAGTAGAACAGCTGATCACAGCTCTGAGTGTCTGCCAACCTCCACCTCATGCTCAGGGCTCGCTCCATGCCTCGTGACTAAGACATATGCTCATAACAAAACACATCTCAAACAGAGCTGCGGCACCCTCGCTGCTCTCTATTCAAGCCTCCTGCAGCCCCATCCCTTCGCAGACACACCTTGACCCGTCAATGCATCACCTAGCAAGGGGACGGCGGAGGGCGCGACTGGGATCTCACGCTGCTGCCCAGCCTGAGACAGCGTCTGGCATGGCACAATACAGCACTTTGTCCCTTTTAACAGTTCAGGGATATGGAGCCAAATGGTGGCAGGTCAATGTAATTTTCTTGGCCAAAACAACAGTTTAAAATGTGGAATAATTCAACAGAAAAGAGTGATTTCAATTTAAAGATCTACCCAGCCTATCTGTTGTCTTTCTCCATAGCAACATTATCTCTATTTATGAACTATTATATCTTGAGGAGATATCAAGATCGAAATCTCCCTATTTATATATTCATAAGCTAACATCTCGGAAGATATGTAGTAATTAAGTGACCATTTGGGTGCCAGGCTACTCATTCAATTACAAAATAATATCAGATGTACGACTGTTGAGTTGCAGGTCTGAAGATTGTGTGTACAAATTTCTCATGTAAATGATCATTATAGGATTATAGTAATCAAATAGTGGTGGCTGGCAATTAATGAAGTCTCAATGAAATGATTCTCGTCCATCGTTGTGGCCGGTGAGATTTGATGGCTGACATATAGTGCCGTAAGATAACCATGCTGTACTTTGTGAGAACTGTATGATCCAGTGAGCCACAGGACACCGTGGGTAAACAGAGGCGCATGGCATAAATACATGAGCTCAAGCGTCTCCCACTGATGGCCAATCCCCATTTGTGAAATACTGTATCAAGGATATCAAACAGTACTTTACACTACCACCAGTGCGCCACTGTTATATTGCAATGCCGACTGTTTGTCCACACAGCCCCATCAATGCAGATGTAACATTTGTCATGTCAATAAAGCTATTTGCAAGCCATTGATCAGCTGCAGCCCCCTGGTTCCCACAGGGGGGCTAGCGAGAATTAGAGAGAGAGATCAGCAGAAAAAGTGAGAATCGCCGATTCCTCCCACCCGACATCAGATAGTATCAGTGCAGTACTTTGCAGTGGCCTTGCTGCAGCACGACACATATTGCTTCCTCTCCCTCGAGATACTGAGAGATGACAGAAGCCATGACACCGCGCTCCCCATCAGGAGTAGCACAGAGATCAGCATCAAAACCCTGGGGAGGAGAAGGGGCTTCTGTAGAGAAGACGGCATCTGTGGCGATCACATGGATGACTCTGCTGCAGATTGTGTTTTTTATTCTTTATTTTGTATGTTGTAGTCCTGTATCTCAGAAGGCCTACTATTGAAACAAAATGGCCACCACACAAGAATATTACTTGGAACTCTGCCTGAGTCTGGTCCTGCTCTAAGTATTAGCCGAGTGATCCAGCGAATCACCGCGTTCCTGCTTACCCAGAATGCTCTTGGCAGTTTCTCACTCTGGGGGAAAAGGAAGACATATCAGTCAGTTGAACAAAGCTTTCCTGTTTTTGAGAAAGGAAGAAGAAGAAAAATCAATGGCTTTCTCAAGTCTGTGGAGATACAATCAATTTAGCGTGAGCCTTATCCTCTCAATGGAGATGAGGGGACAATAATGGAATATGGTCATTTTCAGGGTCGCAGCAGACTTTGGGCCGATGGCCTTTGGCTGAGGTGTTTGTCTTGGACTCATCCTGAGCGTTCTGCTGCCTATTGATTTCTTTCACCCTCTGTGACTCCAAGAACTGTTGGGCTCTTTCACACAGACAGGAGGCTAATCACGACTGCGTGGCTGCTCAACTTACTGTCTCTAGGTGACTGTGGGACTCGGACAAGTAAATACGTTTTACCTCTCGTACTCTTGTCCTTGTTTTGATGAGGTTACACTGCCCAGTGCCAAGGAATGTTCCGAAGCACACGGTAGTTGTAGTATAACACATATATTGTCATTGTCAAATCATGCTGGTAAGTCACACTGATGTATTTCCTTCAAGATGAGGTCAGTTTAACTCTGCTAACTAACCTGATACTTTTGAAATGTACATGATCATCAATATGAATTTAGAAATAACTATTCCATAGATGATTGTCCTATAACTGGTTTTGACACTGAATCATGACAATAGATGGATGTTGAATAAGGCAATGATAACACAAGGTGTCTCGCAGGGATCCATTCTTGGCCCTTGCGGTTCTTCATCGATGGCCTAGGTGCTGCATCGTCACCAGTGCTTCCTGTTCTTTCTGTTGATGATACAAAATTGATCTTGTCAGATACAAATGTCTCTTCAGTCATATAAAGCAAACACTGATTTAGACAAATTCCCAAATGCTTCCAAGTATGTCTGAATATCAAAACAGCCAACTTCATCATTTTCTCAGCAAAAAAACAAACATACATGTCCCCAGATTTCCCTTGGAAATAATGAAATTGTTTCATTTCATTTAATGAAAGTTTCATTAACTCGATTCCTTGGAGTCATGACAAATTAAAATGTAAGCATGAAAAACTATAAATATTCACCTAATTTGGAATAATGTGACGACAAAGTATTTTTATTTGTATTATAGTTTTTATTTACCCATACTTACATACACATAATACAACATTGCTTTGGCTACCACATTTTCTATCAATCTCCTTCATTTTTATTATTAGTTTTTGCTGCCATTTTGCCTTTATTGGATAGGTCACAGTAAAGAGAGACAGGAGAGATGGGAGAGAGACAGGGATGATGATACAGTTTTCCTCCTTATTGAGTTTGGTTGTCAGAGTCTGTTATCCAGTATAGTTGAAGAGAAGAATGAGAAAATAAATACCTTCCTTGTCAATCCATCTGTTATTTAATTAACAAGACAATGGATACATGCTCTGTCATCATAAATGCATATGAATAACAAAACGTCAGTTAATGGGGTGATATTTTAAACTTTTCAGAAATCTAATTTCCAATATACTAGGCCTATGTCTCAGGGTATGAGTACTTTGCCCCAACCAAGTATAGTTAACTTGGGATTTCCTGAATAATTTGAAGAATACAGTATATTCTCAAATGCAGAACAGCATAAATAATAGATACTGATTGTATGACAGTACCAGAGGATGCATCATGCTAACTGCAGATTTTCTGAAATGGCTCATAAAAATGTATGGACATTTTAAAATGAAATAACTGTACATCTAAAGCTAAAACATTTTTTGACAGGGTATTCCTTCAGCACCTATGATCAAATACTTGATATAGGACTATATAGGACTGTAAATGTAATAACTTCCCATTAATTAAATAAAAACATGTATTACATTAAGAGGAAATGTATTACATTAACAGGATTATTACACTATTCGCTGCACATTTTTTACAATAACGATTTACTACGTAGCGGGAAGTGATTTAATTCCTACAATATGGCCCCTTTAAGATTACACTTCACCTGAAAGATTCCTATATCAAGAGTATACAGCATGATTTGTTATTAAGCTGAATTGCAATGAAACATAAACACTGAATATATCAAACAACCCTATTAATAGAAGAAATTATTTTCAGGGATGACGAATTTAGCAGTTGATCAAAATGTACTTGATGCATTCCACGTTTATCTTGTGCCATACCCAGTGACTGTCACAGCCATGAAAAATGATTTGGGATGTTAAAGGGTAAGCAAACATAGCTGAACAGCTGACGAACACATGGGAAAGATCCCGGTGTGTAACAGGAAGATAACGTTAATAAATAGGGTAGTGTAAAGGTACAATTATGATTATCAACCCATTTCTTTAAAATCATAGCAAGTGAAGGAAAAAAACACACCCTCCGAGTTGGAGTTTGTATGATATATGATGTTGATTTCCTATGAATCCCCTAAAAGAAACAATGGTGTTTCTTAATTCCATTTCTCACCAGCGGATTAGGCTGCCTTTATTCTGCTGCCTCTGTTGTTTACCATCCTGTGATTTGAAACACCTCCGCCCGCACACAGCCAAACACCGAATAGACTGTTACTACCCGTCGCTCAATTTCTCCATATGTTTTTCGTAGCCCCAGATAATCCATGATTGGCATAGCATCACCCTCTGAAGCGTAAACACGTGAACAGAGCCTGTCTAATCTTACAAAATGATTGCCTTTGTATAGATTAGTCTCATTCTTCATGGAAATCACATCTTTGTTGCGTTGCATTCAATAAGTCCATGTATTGTCTTCGGCGTGATTTTATTGACGTCGGCCCCGGTCTAATTTCCCTGGGTGACGCGCGGACATTGACAGACAACGTACCGTCTCGCACAGGGTTTAGCTTCAGACAGGTTGCTGTCTCACGACCCCCCCACCGCCGCATCACACGTCGGAGGTGGCTACACTGAGGTATGTGGCTGTTGGACCGGGACCAGATGTGATAAATGTACGCACCGCCGTTTGAAAAGTCATTTGAAGGGAAAATCCATTTTCTACTTGTGGCAGACACATTATCTCTTCGGCAGTGGCTGAGTGCTGACAGACATCATCAACCACTTATCACTTTCACGTTCTCCGCCTTTAAGACTTTATTTAATGGTGGCGACGATTCTGCGCTCTTTGGTCAAAATAGCAGTCCGCCCTCTCACACCACAAATCATCAAATCACATAATACAGTCGCTCCAATGATATGGAGCGACTGGCCTAGCTTGGGGCTGACGTCCATTAGTGCGCTTTTTAGAAGGTCAATTTCGCACCCTTTAAATCAGCGACCGGCGTGAGAGATGAACGTCTGACTGTGGTGTGTTCTTTGACAGTATGTCCAATCACTGTCATAAATCAACTCTGCACTTCAGTGTATATATCGAGGGGTCTATACATGATGAAGTGACGTGAAATGGTTTGCATACCTGTTACACAAGTTTATACAAGCATTCACACTCCAAATGGTTCATGTGTGATTGGTCCAAGACCCATAAAGGTGCAGTTTGCTGTCTCAGAGGTCATCAGACGAGAATGAATGAAGGAAGTAGAACAGGCGTATTCAACCGTGTGCCACGGAGGGCCGAGAGCCTGCAGGTTTTCATTCCAACCAAACACTTAAGCGGCTGATTTTTGACTGATTTCACAGTTCCTCCTCTCTGGTTGAAGGTGCGCTAATCAGTGAAATCACCTGGTGTAGTGTTTTGGTGGGAATGAAAACCTGCACCCTGTCGGCCCTCCGTGGCCCACGGTCGAGCGCCCCTGATGTCGAGCAGAGCTGAGAGGGAAGTGGGGACATAGTACAGAAAAAGCTGAAATGAGAACTGGGACCATCTGTCAGTACTCGTGATGAATGGAAATGGACGTCTCGGCTCCATCCTCGGCACTCGCAGCGTTCTCCACCACCTCGGATGACATTTCTCTGATGAGTCATGTTTTGTACATTTGCGGCAAATTACTCCGTCAGACACTGCCGGCACCTGTCTGTCAGACAAAAGGAAAGCCTGACGCCTCACTGACAGGTGAGTGACAAGGACGAGTTAGGGGAGGAAACCGAGCAGGAGCAGCGGTGTGAAAGAAAAGAAGGGAGAGAGTCAAGGATGAAAAAAAAGAAGCCAGGAGCTCCTTTGGCCATGAATTCCCCGGGGTGACGCAGTATCAGTCAATCTGGGGCTAATTCATGTCAGAGTGTGTATCCTATCTCCTTGAGAGGTCAGCAGAAGGTTGATCAAATTGAAGTGGAAACGAAGTTGGCTGCACAAGAGGATAGATTTAACACCGGTGACGAGAAAAGGACGCCGACGCTCCCGGACTTTCATAGGTATTTTCCTGACCTTCGCCCGAGTCCCTGTCCTCTTTCTAACCTCCTATATTTCTCTTCTGCAAAAAGTTCACTTGGGTGTGAACAAATAATACAGTTGTTTGCACATTCCCCAATACCGTTATCCAGCTCCATCTCCTTTTACAGGGGAATATATGAAGCTTGCTTCTGCCCTCCACCATGACATCTTCTTTAATTCCTTCCGTAAAAGGAAATTAAACAGTAAAGAGGTTTTAAAAAATATAAGAAGAAGTTGAAATATAGAAACAAAACACAAGACAAGAGAGCAACATTACAGAGAGTGGTATTATTTGGTGGTAAGTCTACGCTGTGTTGACTATGCTTAACTTGTGACAATTGCCTTTATTCACTCACAGGTTCAGACAGGTAAAGGTGCTCTATCAGGAATGTCAAGCAGCTCCTTGCTCCTCCCATTATGTGAGAGACACTAATAGTTGAATGCAACCTTCTATTTGGTCTTCAGATAACACGGAGATAGTAGAGGCAAGAGTGACCGTGTGCATCATCTCAACATGTTAGTCCTTCCACTTGTATTTCATTTTGGACGTGATATCCTCTCCAATCGGTTTTCAACCCTGGACAATTTTTCACCACATTACAGCCCTTTGACAAGCTACAGCCTCCCCCCATTGTAGTCTGGGCTTCTGTTAATAGAAGTAAGAAAAAAATCAATAGTTTTCTGGCAATGTGAATGTGTGTGCTCTGAAATCGGGGGATATAAAAAGTGGGATGTATACATTTTAAAAGCAGCCCTATTTTCTAATCCTAGAAAATCTATCAATTTTTCCTCGAGTCAAATTGATCTTGTAGCCGAAATTCCTGCACTGCGGATGTCATGTGCATGATGAAAACTGCACATCAGTAGAGGCCAGAGTGCAAGGCTTCAAAATCATGTGCACAAGCATTAAAGAGAGTTGAATACTTGTTGCATGCCCTTGTTGCCCTCTAAAGACTGTATTGATAACACGTAGGGGAATAGGTAGATAATGACAAGATGATACATTTTTCCAACTGGCTTACTGCTAGACTCCTGTCTAGTTTCCTTTGCTTCACTTTTCGACTGTGACTGCCTGTTTACTCACTATGCAGTGGGTAAAATCTGGAGTACAATCGAATTTCTGCAGTTACCAACTATGGCAATGACTACATATCTCAGAGAACTGAAACGTGTCAAATACTAGGAAACCCTTTAGGATACCCCCCTTTAAAATACACACGGCCCACACCTGTTAATGTGAATATGGGATTTTTGCATATACAGTATATGCTGTAATTTTGCACTGTTTTTCTTGATATTTTAATGCTCCAAGAGGATGTTTCCTGTGAGAGACCTACCCAACACAGAGCTAAATGGAAACATATTTATGTGAAAATGTCACGGATGATTATTGCAAGGTTTTATCTTAACCGTGTCGTCTGAAATGCATTAGTCTCTACTTTCTCTATTTTCCACGAGGAACATTCAAAACAACGTACAAAGAGGAACGGG
>OMOT01052625.1:0-15623 GCA_900312575.1 Acanthochaenus luetkenii
TGATCAATCGGATAATCCCGTTTGAATCGATCAGCCTGTCACGTGGCCGCGGCGCAGACGCAGCAGCCGCGTAAGTCCATCGATAGGAGAAGCAGCGGGTTAATGATTTGCCGGTCGCCTCGCACTTAGTACTTGAGCGTGGAGTTTGGAGTCTGCCCTCCAAACCCCGACGGGACATAACAGGGGCAGCTTGGACGGCCGAGCCTTTCTTTGAGCCCGCTCAGTGGCAGATCACTGACCGCGTGTGTGTGTGAGAGAGAGAGAGAGAGAGAGGGAGAGACAGAGAGAGACAGAGAGAGAGAGAGAACACACAATGTTAACTCTGCTTGTGTTCTTGCTTTGCACCGCGGCCTCTTTCTCAGCTTCCAGTAAAGGTGAGTCAAATGGACGTGTTGGGTGTTTTGGGGGGACAGCAAGACGTTTTGGGGCCAACAGGTTCCTCCAACAGGTCCCGTAGTTGACCTGTGATGACCTTCCGACCAGAGTCGTGCCTCCAGTGGATGTAAAGACAGTTGTTGGTGGCTTTTGTAGCTCAACATATGAATGTTTTCAAGCCACAGCGTGTTGTATGGACGTGGAAGAGCACTTTTATAGGCGCGATGCCAAATATTTACACGGAACGACATCTGTTTTAGGGGGAGAATCCACCTTGTGAACCGGCGGTTCACGTTAGTTCTATGCACTTGGTCACAACACGGCCTAAGAACATGAGCATAACGCCACATGAACACCTCTCCGTCACCTGGAGGCCTAACCCGGAGCTTCTCCCTGGACTGGGGATTTGAAACGGACATTGTGGTCTTATGTTTGTTTGTTTGAGCTTGTGCAACCAAACAAGCCCCATTTCACTGTGTCGCTGAGAGTTTTGACAAAATGAATCCATACGGGCAGGAAATCCCCGAGGGCCACAACGTAAGTCTCCTACTCGGTGTCTCGTGTTGTTTGGTAACGTCACTGAGAAAAGAGTCTAGTTCATGAACACAAAAGGAATAAAAGACATCTGAAATCTAGTCTAGTGTCAAATGTCATTCATTGGCAGCAAACGGACCCGGATGACCGAACGTTGCGGAATCAGTATTTGTTGAATTGAGTTTCTTGGTGACCGGTGATGAAATCAAATACTGACACGTCAGTCTGTCTTTCCTCGCGGCCCAATGTCACGTCTGATTGCCTGCGTCGGATGAATAGAGTAAAGGAGATGTGTTTGTTTTATCTCGTCTGACGTGGAACACGCCTAGTTAAATGACTGTTGATCGAGGCCTAGTCGCCGTGGCACCATCCTGAGACGTCATTCTCCGGACACGGTTGAAGCATACTTCTGTAAAGGAAACTCAAAATGAAAGAAAAGAGAAAGTCAAGTCAAGTCAACTTTTATTTATATAGCACATTTAAAACCAACCGAAGTTGTACCAAAGTGCTTTACAGTACAAAGCAGACAGATACAATATAAAATGCACAGTAAGTCCTGCTTTAAAAAAACACAACAAAATAACCAGTTTCATGTCAATGCTTGAACTATTTGGGAAGTGAAACACACGGCGCGCTAAAGGTTATGTGGTCCCCGGGTAAAAGGTTTAACATATAATAACACAACACAGCAAATGACTTTAAACCTCGGTCTTGGTGGGTTTGTCCATTCGTTACAAAGGTACTTCACTTGCGGTTCATGTTATTGACTTTTATGCATTGAAGTCCGTCTTGTCTCACAAGAACGCAATGCAACGTCACGCTTAGTCTGGTTTCGAGTTTTAAGTCTATGGGAACGTAGCTGAGAATCTTAGTGTTTCCCTCGCACGTTCATCCCATTCATGTTTTCTGTGTTTCTGCAGGTGTTGCTGCTGGACCCCGGTTGCATAATGACCAGCTGTACAAATTCAGCTACGCCGCTGAGGTCCTGGTCGACCGGGCCAGCGGGTCAAAGGAGGGCAGCGCTGGCTATAGGATTTCAAGTGATGTGGACGTCAACCTAGTTTGGAGGGATCCGAGTAGCAAGGACGACCAGCTGATTCGACTGGCGGTATGTGGGCACAATCGCATTTCCGGACGGGACGCACATTATGTGACTGATGTCATAACGAATGAATGGATTTGATGTCAAGTGTTTCTGCGAATGTCAAGCAAGCGATTTGAAATGAATCTTAGGACAATCAGTGTAATCCGCTCAACATCACTAAAATGTGTCTTTGACAATGAAAGCAGAATATTGCCAATAATGAAACGATAGCGGGGCATAAAACCCCAAATGTAATGGGATCGCTCCGTCCTCAGTTATGACCACACCTACACCTTTGATAGCAATGGGAGTAAATGCCCTTCAGAGTAGCTGCTGGAGAGTTGACCATGCACACTGACGCCGATGAAACGTCTGTCTCCTCGCCTTTTGCACATATACACCTTTGACATGGCGCCTCTCTCTTCACTAATAGATCTCAAATGTGAGGATTGACCCCGTGGCGCATCGATCAGGGAAGAAGAACATCCTCCAGGGTTCCACAGCGGAAAGCCTCATGGGAAAGGCCAAACTAGCAGCTTTGATGAAGCCTTTCTTGGTGCATCTGAAAAAGGGAAAGGTAAGAGCCATACGGACATTCTGGTTGTCTGTTAGAGAGAGAATTTTGCCATAATGTAATTAGCAATTTAGCAAATGGTAAACACAATTATTTTCATTTTAGGCAAAGTACAACAGCAGCAGTTTCTCAAGAATATATGAAATAATATAATTTTACACCAGTGAGAGGTGTTTGCCATGTTAGAGAGTCCGGACTAAGCTTCCAGCACACCGCTGACGCCATTGTTGTTGGCTTTAGAGTTATTAATGAACTTTTTTGCCATGTGCTAGTGTGATGATGCTGGAAGGGTAAATACCAGGAAGATGTGTGTGCGTGCAAAGGTCATCGGGTTCAGAGGGTCAGGGAATGAACAAGCCTTGTTTTCAAGAATAGCCGCTGGTTGGGATAAGGCGCAATACTGTGTACTCACTGGTTGTGAGGGGTGGCGAGTTCAAGCCAAGCTCACAACCTTTGTCACATGTCACATTCACTTTATTGTCCTTACTATCACCCGTCACTGTTTAATATCTAATAGAACGTAGCACGATTGCTCGGTATCTTGCCTCAAGACTCAGGAAATGAATGACATGGCACTGCTGTATGGCAAAAATGTATACCATTTTACAGTGCTGCTGAAGAAAAAGGCTGGCAAGACTAAAGATGTTTTCTTTCTTTTTTTACCTTTTAGGTCCCGGCTTAATGATATCTAATGTCCATTATATAGTGCAGTGAATTCAGCGTCGTTTGTCTTGGCTTTCCACCACACCGTGCTGTTTGTGAGCGAATGAGGTCCACAGTGGTGTGAAAACGATTTGAACGCCCTGTTTATGATTATTTTCAATGGAAAATAATTTGTTTACTATTGCATAACTGTTATACCCCAGCTGAAAAATTAAGTGAGCCCCCACAGTGGTCAAATCTAGCAGTGAAGAATGACCCTGGTAGAGCAGCGTTTCCCTCAAGGTCTTAGGTTATTTATGCCGGGGCTACAAAAAAATAATACGCAGAGTAAGACTGGGCAATCTATTTATGGTGGGCCTATCGTGATATTGTGGTGGGGAACCAGTAATTCATCTACATATAGGAGACACTGTAGGATGATGTAATGGGCTGCTTTGTGTGCTCTTGACCTGGACATTGAGTCAATCATTTAAGGCAAACCGAAGTCCCAGAGTACATTGGAGCAAATTCTGGTCCAAATGAGAGACTACCAACAGAGGCTGCATTGCATGTATTTGATTCAGACTGAACTCACAAAAATACAAATGATCAGGGATTCACACGTGTCCTCTTATCTGAAGTGTGATTAGAGCATTGTAGATGTGGCAGGAAATCTTCTGAAATGTTTTTTTTCCCAAAGGTAATTGAACCTATCATGTTTCACACTCGGTATCGGTGTGAAACACGATAGGTCCCAGCCAACTGAGCCACCAGGACGCTCCACCTTTTTAATATAATTTATTAGTGAATAATGCTAATGCTAACATAGATAAATATGCTGATGATCCATCCTTTATATAGATCAATACTCTGTGTATAATCTATTGAGAATGTGATTAGAGCATTGTAGATGTGGCAGGAAATCTTCTGAAATAAAAATGTTTTCAAAGGTAATTGAACCTATCATGTTTCACACTCGGTATCGGTGTGAAACACGATAGGTCCCAGCCAACTGAGCCACCAGGACGCTCCACCTTTTTAATGTAATTTGTTAGTGAATAATGCTAATGCTAACATGGATAAATATGCGGATGATCCATCCTTTATATAGATCAATACTACTGAGAATGTATATTTATGGCCAAATATTATTCATTTTGCCAGTGTGCTGCATATTCTTGCATGAACCAATGCATTGTTTTGATCTCCGCTTGAAAGAATACTTTTTATGTATGTAATGTGAATAGTTTATGATGTCATGGCCACAAAGAGTGGATGTGCCTATGTGATAAAAGCCTTTGTGGGCTACAACATTTAAGCCGTTCGCCTCAGTCGATGGCTGTTTTCTCTGCCGGTCAAAGTGCCTTGTTGGCCGTCGTTTGAAAACATTCTGTCATGCACTGAAGAATTATTCATGAATTTCAAAGTGTGTCAAACGTATTGCTTTATTATTACGCATCTGCTTCAGGTGAAAGCATTTTACTCCTATTGGGTAGAGCCTGCAACCATCAAGAACTTAAAAAGAGGAGTGGCCAGCTTACTGCAAGTACAGCTCAATACTGGGAAGGTTATCGAGGTAAATGACATGGTACTTTTCTCAACACGTTTATTCATTTCCATTCACGTTTTTCATATCTGAATGCATGTAGACTAACTTGAACTAATTTGACTCCTATCCGGGAACAGAATGACGTGTCTGGGAGGTGTACAGTTGAGTACAAGGCAGTAAAGGGCCAAGTGACAAGAACCAAGATCCTGGACACATGTAAGACTGCAGAGACCGGCTTCACCACGCATAGTCAGGTCAGTCGGCATCCAGGCCCAACTCACGGCGCTGAAAATATGAATGGTGCCGAGTCATTAACTCAACCGGTTCCTCTTCAGGTCCTGGGTGTGAGCAGGAAGTCCAGTTCTGTTACAGTGTTCACACTTGAGGACGGTTTCATCCAGTCGGCCGTGGCTGAGGAGACGCACACGCTCGCCGTCAGTGCCCGGAGAGCTACTGCAGCCAAAGTCGTGTCCAGGTAAATGCGTAAGGAGCGATGAAATCTGCGGTGCGGTGTCGGTATGAGTGCACTTGCAATTGAAGCATTCTCGTTTCCCAGGCAAACCTTCACTCTGGCGGGGACGGAGGCGGGGCCATTGGAGGCTGCTGGGAAAGATGTCGCTGGGGTTGTCAAGTCCCTCGATGCCAAACTGGCAGCTGTTGGTATCATGGCTGAGAAAGTCAAATCCCAGTGCAAGGGCTGTCCGTCAGTGAGTGGCTGTTCACTTTCACACAGTTGAAAGGTTTTTCATATGGAAATACAGTTTCATTGATACTGAGTGCTAATAATTAGAACGTCCCTGTAGCCAATTCATTGTTAAACAATCACTTCTTTTGAATAACCAACGTTGACAAACGTGCACCATTTTTATTCTATTATAAAATTGTCAATGACTCTTAATGGAGATTTCCGTTGTATATATTATAAATATTTGTTTTCATTACTGACTGTCCTCTAACTGTCTTCACTCTGTTCCCTCTCCAAGCTTTTTGAACATTGGCAGGCTCATCAGAAGCAGTTTGAGCCAGCGAGCCTCTCCAAGGTCACGGCTCCTCGCAGCTTCCTGGCTCTCATCCAGAGCATTAGGAAGGCTTCCAAGGATGAGATCCTCCGCGTGCTGAAGAGTGCCAGCAAGACAGCCCTGTAAACAAACCCTTCCTGCTGCCCTACATCTTAATGACTTGCTACCGTCTCCCCTCGCTCTGCTCTGTTCTGCTCTGACCTTGTGTTCTTCCCCAAGACATTGAATTGGTCTGACTTTTAAAAGCAAGTCTAACCTTTCCCCTCCCCCGCTGGTCATCAGACCTCAGGTGGTGGACGCCGTGACCTCCTCCCAGACCTCTGCATCCCTAGACGCCATGCTGCAATTCCTCAACTTCACCGACGCCAAAGGCTTGGTTCTGCAGGAGAGGTTTCTCTATGCATGTGGCTTTTCCTCGCATCCTAACGAGAGGATGCTCCAGGCTCTACTGGTGAGTACTTCATTGTGGCCAGTAGCTGATAACAGAATCGGCACCTCCGCTTGCTGATTAGAGCAAATTGTAAGACTTACCTTCATCTAGAACTTGTCGTCGCTGTTTACTGCAATGACAACTGTTGTCCTTCTCAGGACATTTCTAAGGGAAAGATTGGCAGCCCCGACATCAAAGAGTCAGTGGTGATCATTATGGGAGCCCTGGTCCACAAGCTCTGTCAGAAAGGAGGTTGCAGTTTACCGGTGAGCCTCCCAAAGAAGATATCCTTAATGATTAGTACAACATGTGACTGACGTCGTGTTGGGTATATAATCCACTGAAACCGAAGAAAGCTGACAGTTCAGTGATGATTCTCTCCCTGATGTTTACCTCTCAGGCGGTGGCCCAGGTGAGGAAGATGATTTTACGAGGCCCCGACGGCACACAGGCAGAGGCAGAGGTCCAGATGTACCTTCTGGCTTTGAAGAACTCGCTGCTCCCCGAGGCCATTCCAATCTTTACCAAGTACGCTGAGTCAGAGGTGGGAGCATACAGCACCATCGCCATGACCGCCTTGCAGAGATACGATGCCAGTCTCATTACCGACGAGGTAAGCCGTGTTGTACATTGCATTTTGTACGAATTGATTGATGTGTGTGAATGTTACTGTTGAATGAAACTTTTTTGTAAGAAAATCAAAACCTAATATTTTTTCTGTCTTCTCAACTCGAGGTCAAACGGACCGTGAACAGGGTTTACCACCAGAATCGGCGGATCTACGAGAAGAACGTGAGGGTTGCCGCCGCTGATGTCATCCTGAGCAGCAACCCCTCATACATGGATGTCAAGAATGTGCTTCTGTCCATTGGAGACCTGCCCCATGAAATGAACAAGTACATGCTGTCTAAGATCCAGGACATCCTCCACTTCCAGCTGCCCGCCAGGTCTGTTGTATCTGATGTAGGATATCCAAGCGGCATAGAAATACAGAAATGTAGAAATGTCCTATATAGGGGGCTAGACATTTCGGAGTGGAAAAGAGTGACACAATTAGAGCCATTTGTAATACAGAACATGAATAATGTGAAAATAAGCGTTTACCAATACACAGGATTTGATGTTGCAGTTCCTTGTGCCATAATGTATTATTATAAATTTTTCAGCGAAGTTGTACGACAAGTTATGAAGGACATGATTTCCCATAACTATGACCGTTTTGCAAAAGTTGGCTCATCGTCTGCATACTCGGGCTTCATGGCAAGTGAGTGACGTTTGTTTTCTTTCTTATTTTTTAACAAATCCAAACGAACCCCATTCTCTTAAGGCTGGAAAAAAATAGTATACAAGAAATTGTTCCAAGATCTAGTCCCAGTCAGCTCATGATGACCTTACTGAAATTGAGAGATAACATGAGGAAAACAATTTTAGCAAAAGAGAACACATTTTCATGCTCCGATTTGCCAGTTATTACATGTTTCCTTGCACTCACAACTTAAGTCAAGGGACATCGGTTTCCCTAGACAAAGCAAAGGCAACTGGGAAGCTCCCTAAGCCTTGACACGAAGAGTAGTTTAGTCATGCAGCACATTCTCAGTACTGTAGGTTAGATTTGGCTCTTCACAACAGGAAAAGAATATAGCATGCCTTGATGCCTTAGTTTGTGAGTTGGAGTCTTGTTGTCTAATGTATTTTTTTTCTTCCGTAAGATAAATAACAACATGCACACGGATACATTTGTTAATTAGTACATGTACAAAAAAATAATAATCCACTTCCTGCAGAATCGGCTGATGTCACATCCACATACAGTTTGGACATCCTGTATTCTGGCTCTGGGATCCTGAGGAGAAGCAACATGAACATTTATGGCGCTAGTAACGGAGCCCTGCTACATGGTCTACAGGTGACGCAAACACACGGATCATTAGAAATAAAGTACCGTGATTCATGCAAAAACATGCTTATGATGTTGTAGCAGTACTGTTGTAGAGTTTGCCGTCCGTCCCAGGTAGTATACTAATAGTTAGAAGTTAAAACTTGAGCTATTAGATTTCGTGAAATGGCATTTTCGTGTAGTGTAAGTGAAATGTCAAAACGGATCACTATTGAATATCTATTCGGATATCGAGACATCAGTGCCTGTTCTCAATGAAATTCTCCATGTTTTCCAGGTGGCAATTGAGGCCCAAGGTCTGGAGTCCCTGATCGCTGCCACAGCTGACGAGGGAGAGGAAGACTTAGAGTCCTTTGCGGGGATGTCGGCTCTGCTGTTTGATGTCCAGCTGAGGCCTGTCACGTTCTTCAAGGGTTACAGTGACCTCATGTCCAAAATGTTCTCCATGTCCGGGGAGCCCATGAATGTAGTAAAGGGTCTCATCCTGCTGACTGATCACTCTGAGGTAAGCACCCAGCACTGTGTAGCACATGAAACACCTGGAATCGATGACGTTTTTTTTTTTAAAACGATGTGAAAAAAGCGATCTTAAATATCTGTGTCAAAAGTTGGATTCAGACTCATCTTTTCCTGCTCGTCATCGGTCCTCCAGGTCATCCAGCTCCAGTCTGGCCTGAAGGCGAGCGCAGAGTTCCAGGGAGGGTTGGCCATCGACATCTCCGGAGGCATGGAGATCAGCCTGTGGTACAGGGAGTCCAAGACCAGCGTCAACAACAGGTACAGTCCAGACGGTTGTAGAACGACACCGTGAAAAGATAGTACAGTAATATAACTCCTACAGTTGTGTTGTCCTGTAGGCAAGTCGCCGCAGCAGTGGTTATTTCAGATTTCAGTTATGTGCTATGTAAGTGGGTCACAGCCTCTTACGTGGGACTAGGAGATAAGACGTGATCTCGCTCGGTGTACTTTTTCACTTCGAACAGCATCGGTTGTGATTAAGTTAAGGACGTAATGCGAAACGCAGGACAAAGGCCTTGTGATGGACAGGATTCTCAGCTAATCACAACCTTGGTGAGCGAAAAGGGAAGTTGTTTCAGACGGCTATGTCACTGCACTGTAAATAGATGAATGTTGATGTTGGATTTATGTGAACTTTAGATGGTCTATAAGTGTTGTCTGATTCATTTCTTCCACCGGCACATTGGACATGTGCCAGAGTTGTGTCTGCGACTGTTCATGCCTATCTCATTACTGGATATGTGTGGATATGACGCCAGTTCTGTCATCCCGCCTGGTTCTCTATTTTAGAACAGTGCTGTCGATACACAACAGGAGCCGTTGAACATGGAGCATATCATCATACTAGTATTGGATATCTCGCAGCATCTGGTGATGAAACGGGATTAAATGGGGCAGTACCGCAGGTTTTCAATATTTCAACACTGTGATTTTCCCATGCCTGATAATTAAGCATGCATTAGTGCCCCTTCATTTCTGCCCCCTAGAGGCAGAAACAAGGGCATTTAGACGTTTCCCTAACACCCTTAGGTGTCACACAACACACCGACACACGGCTAGGTTAGGGTGCGAATGACACAGGATTTGGTATCTTTCCTGGAACTCTATTAGCCAAGGAGGAACAAAAATATGTTTTCAAACTAAATCAAGAGCATTGGTGTTTTTGAGGCCTCACCCAGACAGACTCATAGGTTTACTTTGTGTTTCGGATCACTGCTAAAGGTGACACCTCGGGTGACACTTCAGGATGAGTTGATCCCTGTGCAGGGGAATGGCAGAGGCAGGTGAATGGATCAGCATAGTTGTACCTCTTCCACTCTGATAATAGCCTGGCAGGCTATCTATAGCAGCGGAACAAACCACAGTGGCATCTTTGCCAAGGCGTGTCTGCATGGGCAAAGTCACAGTCGGCATTCACGTCGATTTGAAGCGTAAGTTGTTTCGTATTGGTTGGACTGGCAAATGTTCTTGCAAGTGTTTGAGCCACTGCACTTCACGGCAAACCGCAATCAAGGCACAAATGTATGGTATGTCACAAACGCATAGAGACGGACACAGACCATATGCCACAAATGTGTAAGACGCCCTTAAATGGGATCAAATGTGTTCAGCTGTGCGTGGGACTCCACCTGCTGAACTCACTTTCACCAAATGTTCAATTGGTTTTGGTCACAGGGGGGCTTTAGTGGTCACTGGCAACGTGACTGTTGACATGGACTTCGTCAGAGCGGGGGTGGAGGTCAGCTTCGAAACAGAGGCGGCGCTGGACTTCATCACCACTGTCCAGTTCTCCGAATATCCTTTCCTGGTGTGCATGCAGATGGACAAAACGACCTTCCCCTTCAGGTACCGTGAGCATCCTGTCGCAGACGGCATCCCTCCCTCTACATAGTTTGAGGAAGTGAAATAGAACGACGCATGTAAACGACTCTTGTTGTTCTTGCTTTCAGCGTACACCTGACCAAGTATGAGAGCCTGCCATCAGGGAAGAGCGTCGTGTCGCGTAAGGGCAGGAGGCAGCTCGTCCCCGGCTCCGAATTCCCTCTTCACCAAGAGAACTCAAACATGTGCAAGAAGGTTTTCGACTCCAGTTGGTAGTGGAGACACAACGAACTATCCAAGGAGTCTTTGTTCTTATGGGCCGGTTTTTTAGCTCTGCTCAGCGTTGTCGCTCAAAGATGTATTACATTCAGGGACACCTATCACACCTCAGCCCCAAGCAGTGTAAGAGCATAATGAGGGAAAGTGGTGTTTTTTTTATTTTATGTTATGTTTTATTTTATTTCAAACAACACATGCAATGTTTACATTCCTCTGAGTATTTAAGTCATTTTTAGTTTGACATTTTATTTGAAATCGGGAATTCTTTTACGTTGTCTCTATGGACTTCTGTGAAAATGTATTTATAATGAGTACATGTGTATGCTTTATGTGATACATAATACTCAGCGTGAATAGCACCACTGTGATTTCCCCCACCACAGATGTAAATATCTCGAGACATTAACTTTCCCCATGAATAGAAATGCTCCTATCTGTCAACGTTCCTGTGTGTTTTGATTAAATATGATGACTAAGGATGGAGCAATTGAGTATTGTCTAACTATGTCACTGTACTACTGTTGGTACAACTGTACCAGGATGATGGTATATACATGTATTCAATTTTTCATAATCATGATTTATAATTGGTCCAATTATAGATAACATGTAGTGTATTCTTTAGAAAATCCTATTTACAAATGCCAATCCATCAACACTAGTATATATTTGTTTTGTACGTGGCCATAATTGCTCTGTATGTCAGAAAACATTTGGGTGGTTTTAAGATCAGCTTGTAATTGGCTGACAATAAAAGTGCACTGGAGAGACTTTGCCTTTTGACTTGGCTTGTGTATACAGGTTCAGGTTCAGCAAAATAAACGGTAAAATACAAATACCTTTGAAAGCCGATTCTTGATGCCTTGACAACACTTCAGGCACAGTATCCACAGAATACGCTGTATACTGCAATATGACTGTTCAATGTAAAAGCCATATTGCTTTGCCCAGCACACTATCCTTCTCTTCATATGATATGAGAAACCACATAGCTGCAATGTTGGACAATTTGAACTGTCTGCCCTTTAATAGGAAAACAATAATCCCTGTACTGTGACTCTTGTTGCCTCCTGGTGGTTTCTAGTGGAGTAGTCATCTATCTGTCAGCAAGAAAATGAGATTTCAAAATGGCCAGTTCCTTAATGACAACCTGTACGCATCACAGCAGTGTTCAAAATAAGCTTTTAAACTGACATCTACATACTGTATATATTTTTATATACACTACCAACATATATTATGATTTGTTATGGTAGCTGTGGTGTTTTCAAAGTAGCTAAATGGCTTTTTGTTCTAATGGAACTTTAAAACAAAAGGAGACATGCTTGAACTGAAACACACACTTGTTGATCCAAGTGAGGCAGATAAATCTTGACTTTTCTTGTGTCACTGTTGTGACATCAGAGCCCATACTGGCATCCAAACACAACAACTGGGCCTTAATGTAGATTCTTTAGAAACCACCGAGAGCAGCTGGGGGAAAACCAGTGTCTGCCGGTCTCGCTGCATCCACGGCAACGGCGTCAACAAACCGGCAAACTGTCAGGTTGAACTTAAGCCTCGGGCCGGGTGATGTTTCAGTGTCACCAGAAAGCTAACCTTGCACGGTGGTGGATGCCAGAGCATTAAAGTGTACTTCTGTTGGCATAAAACTTCTACTTTTACTACCAACGTTGTTTTGCATTCTTAAAAAAAACCACACAAAAAAACATTAATATTAATAATAAAATATTGCGACAGTAATTTGTTGAGATTGTGTACATTCCAACTTTTTCAGAACCAGGAGCTCCATAGAAGTGGCATTCTTTTACACTTTTATTACATCCCCATATCTGAGAAACACAAAGAACGGGCATGATATGATTACACATCTACTTCTTACTTTGTCTAACAACATGAAACCCTTGCGCATGGAGTTCACCTGGGTTTTTGAAGCCTCGCATGAGATAGGGACTGTGGCAAAGCATTTCAGTCAGAGGCAACTGGATGTTACATTGCTATAAATGGACACAAACACGTTCGGTTAGCTTGCATTTTGAATTTATTCCAAACGTATGTAGGCTTGTCGGTCTACAGTACACTCGCTTATCATATTTCATTACTTTCAAGCTTGTATGTGCAAACACTGCACTGCTTCTCCTTTCAAGGTATCGCTCTGCTGTCGCCATGACCTCTGTCTCTTTCTGAGGCAGCCATTCAACACAATCACGTATCGTGCAAGATACATACACGATTCCCCCGATAAGACCCAACAGCCATTATGGCATTTCATTCACATTGGTGCCCTTTGTCTTTGGACATTCACATATGCACATGTTTCTAACCAGCTCACCTTCAGTTATCCATCACACTTAATATCTACAAAATCAAGCATTGATAGAGTCAATTTCTTCCATTAGGCACAGTATCCCACATTAAGCCTTTAAGTCAGTAGGTTTGTTGGAGGACATTTTGAAGAATGTTGAAAACAAATGTTAATATTATCTATGTTACAGTGCATTTTGGGGGGCAACATTGACCTAAAATGATGACATTTTACATGTCCACATAGTGCTACTGCTATCACCAATGGTTTCAGCCATTCAGTGCTGTCAGTGTTGGTGACAAAATAGTGATAATCCAAGTGCATTAAGTACATTATTATAGTATTCACAGATAAAAGTTATTCAATAAACTGAATATATGCATGTGGGATAAAGACATGTATAACATGTTCACATTAACATTAAAACATTAAAACATTAAACATAGCTGATTTACTGGAGCATACAAATGGAAAGATGTGTGTGATTTACATTATTCTTCACAGGGTATCAAAAGTTTAAATGACCAATTTTATATCATCAAGTACCTCAGCCAAAATCTGTGAATGAATATATCATTCTTTTTAATCTGCTCTGCCACCTTTGAACAAAACAAATAGTACTTGCCCCACAATTTCACCAGCAGCACAAAGGAAAGGGAATAAAAACAGAAGAGAGTTTTGGGTGACAATCCAGCCCTGGTTTGCAATATTGTGGGGCGTATGAACCCTAACGCTTCAGATGTTTAAAACTCGTTGTGGCAGGATGTATAGGCATGTCACATCTCTCATTCTGGACTCATTGATCGTTTCGAGAAAATTTTATTGGTGATTGTCATTGTTGGAAATCTTTGGAAATTTGTCGCTGAACTTCTTTTCACAATTTTCTTATATAGAGAAAAAGCAAATAACTGACACTTTTGTCAATTCTGTGCAACTGTTGAATTGTCAACTAAATAAATGCCTTCCACGCACTGCTCTCAAAGACCTACTAACTCTGAAGGCTTAATATTATGACTTAAAATAGTATTATTATGAATTAAATAGTAATTATGTGTACAAATGTGAATTACACTTCATTGCAAAATGTATTCAATCGTGTGACATCAAATTACTCCAGAATTAAGGGCAACCCCATGTCCAACCTACTGCACAGTCAACAACAAATCCTCCAAATCACTGCATGAATTCACATCATTTGTAATGAAATCAACTCATAGGGCAATTCGAATAAAGTCTGTTGTCCCATACAGGCATGATAACATGTATTTTACAGAATTCAGGTACACGGACTGACCAGCAGCGCCAAATACCTTTTCACGCGTGTTTCGATAAAAACCGCGACCTACAGTATACAGTGTGTATTATTCCCCTTTACTAAGCACAATGACCCCTGTTGTCGTGCTGCATATTCAAAAGGAAACAAGAGACAGGACAGAGAAAATCATTGACATCAGAACTTCAACTGCACAGACACCGGTAATTAACAAGGTCACTGATGCTACTTTGGATGTGGTCGGTTTTTTGGTGGCCATGCACAAGCCCACTGGACCCTACACGCATAAGCAAATGTAGGACTTGAGCAAGAGAAATGGCAGCGTTTTATGTCTAAAGACACACCCCCACACATGCATATCTGCCTGTGTCTGCTACTGTACGCCCCCCTCTACAGTGAAGTAACCCGACTCCTTGTTGTTATGCCCACATAGTGCTGAAACGCCGTGCATAACTTCTACCGACAAATTCAGACAGACGCGCACCATCTCCTGTCTCCCTACACAAAAGTGTACAATAAACCAAAACCAAATAGAGGAGGTTATCCCCTAAAAGTCTCAACTGGCACTGGCCTCATTAAGCCCAACGCTATTTAGGAACAAACGGACCCAAGTACATTGTCGAACCAGACACAATAACATACGAGGAGAGCGCTTTCAACATAGAACACATAAATATACATCACGTTACACAGCGCGTCAGCTGTGCCGGTATTAGCAGCGTTTTGCGGCACGACACAAACGACGCACATACTTCAAGTAGAGTACGAGCCGCCAACTCTAAAAAACATATGGAAATGTTCTTGTGAACGAAGAGAATTAGACTGGACACTAGATAGCAATGTGGTATTTCTCCGTCAGATGACTTTGCTAGGGAACAGACATACACATAATATGACGTTGAAATACACAGTGTTAATTAGGTGGTAGGATGACCATGTTTTCCGGAGTTTACAAAGCTCGGTGCAGACAAGTGGTCCCTGTCCTCAGAAGACGTGTAAATACGGCTCTATAGGCCCTATCCACTGTAACTAACCATCTATCAATCCCCTTAGGCGTGTTGCGTGTTCAATAACGCCCAATTCATAGCTTGACTAATCGGTAATATGGAATTGTAATAAATGGCCTGCCTTGTTTCCTTTTGAGTTGACACATTGCAGCGCCCGAACAGAGCAGAGAGCAGCTGGATGGAAAGTATTACAAAGCAGTGTCATATGGCAACATGGCAGCGCGTCGCCCAGAGGGCATAACTTCATGTGTTTACCCCCGCAGGGTAACGTAACGCTGCAAAGACAAACGACAGGACGGAGAGTTGGGAGTCCAA
>OMOT01052628.1:0-23037 GCA_900312575.1 Acanthochaenus luetkenii
GGGGGGGGGGGGGGGGGGGGGGGTATGGGGGTGGGGGGGGGGGAGAGAGAGAGAGAGAGAGATTAGACAGAACAAGAAAGTGAGGCAGGGCTGAATTAAAGAGATTAAAGCTTGTCTTTGCAGCTCTTTCAACCTGCTCAGTGAGCCATGTGGTTGGCCTTGTAAACTGCAGCGCCACTTGATTACATTGTCAATCTCCTTACGTGGCTTTTGCTCTGTGGAGACAACAGGGCGACACGTCCAACAGAGAGCAGGACGTGCAGAGAGGTGAGTGGAGAGACTGCGTTTTAATGAAATAAACGATAGTCCTTGTGAGTGGGTGCCTCGTTTGAATGAAGTATTACAATCCATGTCCATTTTTTGGACAGGCTGGATTTGCATAGGGTTCTATGCGTCGTATCAAACCAAAACAACCCGGACCTCAGCATCAAATAGAACTTCAAGGGAGGACCCTTACACTTGATCTTACTCGTTCCCCCTCTGCTGTGTGTGTGCATGTGTGTTGAAGAACAGCTGCCATCCTCACAGCTCCCAAAGGAGACCTGAGGGCCCAGAGACAAATTATGCCGCATACCAAAGTCCCACACTCTGATTCTCTGGACAAAATTCACCAATCTAAAGCTGAGAAAGACATTTCAAAGAGACTAATGCAGAGGTCAGGTTTGTAGAGAGAAGTCATGACGCTACAGGTAGATCATAGTGGTGGACTTGTGTGCTGTAGGCTTGTTGTCCTATGAGTAAAAGATGTCTCATATTGATTTGATCTAGATGTTTGAAAGTCAAGTTTCAATATGGTCTAGATTGTGATTTCCCACTCATGGTGACTCCAGTTAGATTGCGCCACCCCTTGGCTAAATTAGGTACTGAGTTAGAAAATCCTTTTCCCGTGTCCTGAAGAAAATCACTGCATAATGCTTTCTGCTCACCGTGACATTTAAATCCACCATTTAAATAATCCGGCCCACTACTGTGGTTCAGTGCTGCTGTTTGTGACAGGCAGCTTCAGGAAGAGGGGATAGTGCCACATCCTGATTACTTCATGAAGTACATTTCCAATATCAAGAAGAAAAACAAATGTAAAGGCTATTGAAGAAAAAAACAATATTTATATTGATCTGCCAAAGTTGCATTTGATGTTTCTCTCCAGCGGCAGAAAGAGGATTAAAAAGAAAGAGGATTAAAATAATAAATAATCTGCTATCATGTCGCTTTAAAAGTCTAAGTCAAAGAGAAATCACATACAGTGCTGTGAGAAAACATTTGCCCCCATTTTTCAATATTTTACAGTGTTGCTTTTTTATTTCAACATTTAAAATCTATAGATATTAATACATTCCCACCGGTGAAGAAGGCCAGCTCTGTTGTGGGAGTCAAACTGGACAGTCTGGAGGTAGTGGCAGAGAGGAGGATCAATACCATCCTGGAGAACCTCTCTCATCCTCTCCATCAGCTGAGGCTGATGAGGAGCACCTTCATCCACAGGCTCATCCTACTACGAAGCAGGACGTCAGTAATCTGACCTCAAGCAACATCAATTCTACTTGAGTAGGATATTTTGGTGCTTTTTCCACCTTGGGTGTATGTACTTATTTAGTCCTATAGGTGGAGCCAGAGAGCGGCCTTCACTTGGCGCTGCTCAACAACACCATAGAGATCCGTAGCAGTGCTCAAGCAGTGAATGAGCTGATTCAAGAAGAAGAAGAAGAAGAAGAAGAAGAAGAAGAAGAAGAAGAAGAAGAAGAAGAAGAAGAAGAAGAAGAAGAAGAAGAAGAAGAAGAAGAAGAAGTCTTTACGTTGTGGGCGGGACTATCCGCTACAACGCTTGCTCCCACCAATGGCACGCTCTCTTAGTAAAATATGAAAATGGCGGCTCTCTGTACTGAGTTTGGGGACTTGGTACAAATAAAAAAACAACTAATATCGGTGATATCACTTTGCAAAGAAAGAGGACTTGTACACAGCGTGAAGTGGTAAGACACTGACTAGTGTTACGTTTATGGCCTGTCCATTTTTATGATGCAGTAGCTAAGCATTACACTTACAGGTAACGCTACCTTGTCTGCTAGCTACGTTAGCAGTGCAATTGAACACTTCAGCGATAATCATGTAAATTGCTGTGTTTCCGTGTAGTCAGTTGACAATCTGTAATATTCCCGTGAAGACAGTGGTTAAATGACGACTATATATCTAAAAGAAATGTCATTTATATTGATTAGAGAAAAGTAACGTTAAGTAATACAAGTGCATAGGACCCAAACTACATAAGTTAGCTGAAATTGTATATTTCACAAAGATGCAAGGCTAACCAAGATACACACAACTGGTGTTCATTATACCATTTTAAGTTGAACCAATTCTATTTTTTGGAAAAGCCTACAGTAACGTTAGTTCACTTCCGGTAAAGACGTATCTCCAGATGTTTTCTTTTCTGAAGTATGAATGAACCTTGAACGTGAAACGGTTAAACTCCCGTTTGATTTCTTCAGAGTGCTTGAGGTAGCTTGTTCTTGAACATTTGAGGCTTGTACTTTGTTTAGAAATATGACTTTAGTACCAGTAAATTTGCTTTTAAATCGTATGATTATCCCCATTATCCTTGTCCTCTTTTCCTAGAAAATGCTGTTCAAACGTTAATTTTACTCCTCCTAAAACTTCATTGTGGATTGACAAATACGTCCTTCACTGTAGCAAGTCTGTTTTAAGTGTTGGATGATTAAAAACGACAAGTCTTTGTTGTTTTTGCTTGATGCAAGGAGAAACTGACCTCTTTTGTGCCCACTTTCCAGGGCTATTTTACTGACTCAGAAAGTTTTCCTGCTTTTGGCCAAAAGTGTGTCTGGGTATACTAAGTCAGTATTTTTATTTTATTAATGATATCCTGTTTTTTGACAGAGGGTAACAATAATTAAATCAGAACTCCCCAAACTGCAGATCTATCCCGGTGAATTTACTTTATTAACTATTCATAGCCTAATCCAGTGAAGTCTTTGGTGTGAAGATTTTACTTTGAATGTAACATGTAAAAATGTAAGTGCAATGCTTTCTTAATAAAGTTCAAAGTGCAGAATAAATGCAGTTTCATGGGTTAAGTATTTGTATGTCCTGCAATCAGTTTGGTAAACTTGATTGATTTGCTTTAAAAACAATCCAGCAGCAAGCTACCATCACAGCGAACGTAGTCACTCCTGGTAGAAACTGGTTACTTGGTGTGGTTATGTCAAATGCTTCCTGTGTCTACATTTTAGGACATCAGAATTGGCATTTGCCTTGGACCCTCTTCCCAAGGATGAATTACCCCCACCGTGTCCCTTTACTGAGGTTTGTACACAGAGAGGGCAGTGTCTATTTTGCTACCAATGGTTTACATTGTTGTGCCAGGATTGTGCTAATAGCGCCATTACCGTCAGAGATGTTTGGGGAGGAAAAGTTGTTCTGCTCCCTGCTGACAGTTTTCCAGTTAGAAAAGAAGACTGGTTGGATCTGCTTGCACACTGAAGCATGTGTTGCCTGAAATGTGTGAGTGTTTCCATAAACGTTTTTGTTTAAATGACCTGTTAATTTCATACATGTTTAGTTTTCTCTGACACCTAGGGAAGTGATACACCTAACATGGTCCAATTGATTTGTTGAAGTCGTCTTGGTGGGCGCGTGGCAAGGTTTTATTGCAAACCGTTCATGTAGATGGTTGTTTTCAGAGGCTAGTTGGTTAGTGTGTTAGTGAGATCCTCTCTTCCTCCCACTTGTATCAGTTAACTTTGTCCTTTTCTAGCTACATCTGTGGTCCCGTGCTTTGTTTTGGACTGTAATCACTTCTCCACACTCCACAAAAGCTCCTCTTTTTAAACATGTTCTGAGAGACATTCAAGATGGCCTCCTACAATATCATTACAGAAACTTACATTTGTCTTTGAGTCCTACACAAACTGTAGTGCTGTCCGATGCCATTATATTGTCCCCTTAGCCCTGAAGGATTTCTTGCTGCTTGTCTAGGGACTAACAGTTGATTTGTCATAATGCGAGAAAAAGTGTGAATCAACAGTGTATGCAGTCTCTGGTAAAATATCTACTGGCTACAAAGGGGTGAGGTGGAGAGCCATGGTTGACGCCCTATGCTCCCTAGGGGGCCAAGAGGATTAGCCTAAATAAAGTCAGGTCAAGTCACAAAGAATATAGACACCCTCCTCTGCTCTTTTCCTCTCAGCTCCATGGGGAGGGAAAGTTGTCCAGTTGCCCCCTGGTGGTCACATGCACAATTCAAACTTAAAAACAGTTTGTGTAGATAAATGACAGAAGTGAGTTTCATGTAAACACCAATATGCGTAAAGTTTTTTTGAATAGCCTATTTGTGTTTATTTTTACAAGGTTTGTGGCCAATAAGATAAGCATATATTATAGTTTATAAGTGCATCTATTTGTAAATTTGTGTTCTGAAAAAGGTCATGGGTTCAATAATTTATGAAAAATGTTTTTTTCTTCAGTAATGAAGGTGACCAACCTCCCTTTCTGTAACCTATAACATGCAATAACACAAATTCAGGACAAGCGTCATGGATTCAGATTTTGATCTTTTATGTCTCTCTGTCCCAAATATAGGAAGATGCCCAAGACCTGGATGCACTTGCATTGGCCAAGTCGTACTTTGACCTAAAAGAGTATGACCGTTCTGCTTACTTTCTGAGAGGCTGCCGCAGTCAGAAGGCCTATTTCCTCTACATGTATTCTCGCTATCTGGTGAGATAGATATGTGGTGTTTTTGAATCCTTGCAATGTCTTGATTTTCATTTCATGACGAGAGTTATTTACTTTTTGTCATAATACCTGTAAACTATATTCAAAGAGTCTCCCTTTTTTGTCTTCAGTCAGGAGAGAAAAAGAAGGATGATGAGACTGTGGACAGTCTGGGTGAGGAATTGTTATTTTGGATCAATTAGACTAAAAATAACAGTAAGTTGGTTACTCTTTAACGCAGACTGTTCATTGTGTTTCTGTGCTCCGTGTGGTTCTAGGTCCTCTGGAGAAGGGTCAGGTGCGCAATGAAGCCTTGCGAGAACTGAGGGTAGAGCTGAGTAAGAAGCACAGTGCAGGAGAGCTAGACGGGTTCACCCTGTACCTGTAAGAACCTTCCTCGGGACTGTACACATTCTATCATTTTATCGTTCAAAAGACCTCGCACACAGTGTTCAAATTGCACCTGGTGGGTTTTATTTAATGTGCTATTTCATTGGGCAGAGTCACTTTTCAGCTCAGCAGGCAACCTTCAACATTAGCCGCCTTGGGGATCCAGTGAAATATTATTTTTAATGAGTGGTGTTAGAGGAAGTAACTGCCTTTTTCTGCTTTGTGTGAAATTTTGATGATGGCAAAATGGTGTGAGGAGATGCGGGTAAGTGGTGGACACTGCTCATATACGTGTCTGTTTGTGTGTGTGAGAAAACAGGTACGGGGTGGTGCTGCGAAAGCTGGACCTGCTGAAGGAGGCGGTGGATGTGTTTGTTGAGGCAACTCACGCCCTACCTCTTCACTGGGGAGCGTGGCTGGAGCTCTGTAACCTGGTTACCAATATAGAAATGGTAGATATCTTTGTGTTTACCCATACAGAAGTTGTAAATAGCATTGTGTCGATAATCTTGTGCACCAAAGGCCCACTCTACCCTTTTACACCCCATAATTAATTGTCAAAAGACAGCCTTGTGTTGTTTGACTGTGTGCCTTTACTGTAAAGCCATACTTTGTGACTCAGAACAAACAATTGAAATAGTTGTTGCCCCAAAACCTTTTTGCATATCCAACCTATGCAAAGAAACTGAGAATAAAAGCTACATTTCAAGTCTGAAAATTGACTTGAATTGATTCCACCAACCCTGATCTCTTGGCTTTCCTCCCCAGCTGAAGTCCCTGTCTCTGCCAGACTGTTGGATCAGAGACTTTTTTATGGCCCATATGTACACAGAGCTGCAGATGATCAAAGAAGCATTGCAGAAATACCAGAGTCTCATCGAGGCCGGCTTCTCCAAGAGCACTTACATCATCTCACAGATTGCCGTCGCCTACCACAACATCAGAGGTTTATCTTTTATCTTGTCGGGCGGATGGGAAATCTTATAGAGACGGGGTATTTCTTACAGTGGTCTTTCTAATTTCAGATATTGATCAGGCTCTGGCTCTGTTCAACGAGTTAAGGGAGCAGGATCCTTATCGCATTGAGAACATGGACACATTCTCCAACTTGCTCTATGTCAAAGTGAGTCTGCCACGTGTAAAGTATACTGGAATGTGATACTTTATCACAATAGGAGGGAAATTCTCTTTTTCACTTCAAATCTTCCTACGGTTTTCATCTTATTAATCATTATTGAGATAATATTGTATAATTTTGGCCAAGGTCATCGTACTATGAAATGTTCATATCGGCACAGGCCTAATAGGGACCCATAAGCTAGCCAAAATATCTGAAGAACCCTGACTGCCCTCTATGCTTCCACAGAGCATGAAGCCAGAGCTGAGCTACTTGGCCCACAACCTGGTGGAGATAGACAAGTACAGAGTGGAGACCTGCTGTGTTATTGGTAAGACTTGACCACTAATGCCACTGATTAGGAAATATAAAATATCCAACAACAACACATTTCCTATGTGTTAAATGATTAGCATGTAGTGCAATTTCCATGACCGATATGTGTCATCATCTGTTACATTTTTGTTGGCCTCCACTATCACTTTGGACTGATATAATGAGGGAATTTCTGTGTTAATTCCCTTAAAGGGTTCCCAGTAAAGCTTGACATTAAAAACCTGCCCATTTAAAAAGCAGAACTTTTAATTATAATTGTAAAACTTTTTGGATGTGCATTCGGATGTGCATCTCCTCTGTCTTGTCCTTTTTAAATGTCCTCTTAAAATCGTACTTGCTCTTTACTTGCCTTGTTTTTAGTTTCCTATAATGTACGGTACAAATGAAGATCATTATGAACTCCAGCACCACTGAATAGTAAATGAACTCTTTCCTGCACAGGCGCTGATGAGCCACGTGTCTAATCTCTGTCTTATCCATAGGTAACTATTACAGCTTACGCTCCCAGCACGAGAAGGCAGCTCTGTACTTCCAGCGGGCCCTCAAGCTGAACCCTCGCTGTCTCGGCGCCTGGACCCTCATGGGCCACGAATATATGGAAATGAAGAACACCTCGGCTGCCATCCAGGCCTACAGGTCAGGCTAACAATGTTAAGATTGTAGAAAGTCTTTGTCTTTGGCGGATACCGCTAAGTCTTGCTCAAGGGCACCTCAGTTGGGAGTTAATGAGGGAGGGCAGAGCGTTACTCATTCATATTCCCCACCTGGATCTTCACAGCAGGTCAAGGGGATTCGAACCAGCTGTATTCCTATTTCTACTGCACTTATGTTTTCATCCTATCAGACATGCCATTGAAGTGAACAAGCGAGACTACCGCGCCTGGTATGGCCTAGGTCAGACTTATGAGATCCTCAAGATGCCCTTTTATTGTTTGTACTACTATCGAAAGGCTCATCAGCTCAGGTATGGATTTCAATTGCAACATAAGGCTTGATTAAAGCATCATTCATGTTTGGTAGAGGTTTGGGTTGTGTAGTTACCTTGCCATGTTGTAACACAACACAAACGAACGTGAATAAAGCGGATTCTGACAAAGTATAAAATATCAAAACCCGGTTCTGCTTTTTTTGGAAATAAAAATGTCAACTTCATGTTGATTTTACAATTTGAATTAGTCCACACCCACTACTGAACCAATAACAAAACACAGTGTTACGTTCTCGGAATCTACCTACCGGATCTTCTTCCTAATTCAAATAGTAAAATCAACAAGAAGTTGACATTTTCATTTCCCCAAAAAGCTGAACTGGGTTTTGTTATTTTATACATTGGCAGAATCCGCTTTGTTCGCATTCTATGGAGCAAATATTGAAGATATCTCGCAGATATTTGGAGTTACATCATAGCAAGGTAACTACACAACCCAAACCTGTACCAAACTTTAATGATGCGTTAAAGAGGGATTTTGTGGTGAATGGTGTTAAGGAGAATAAATAAAGAAACCAAGTGGTCATTGATTTGTTTTTGACATACCATGATGCATTTCTGTAGGCCCAATGACTCACGCATGTTGGTTGCACTGGGTGAGAGTTATGAAAAACTGTCCCAACAAGTTGAGGCCAAGAAGGTAAGCAATATTAGAACTGTGTCCTGTCTCAGGTTTCCATATCAAATTCACTGAGGTCTTTGTTTGGTTTGTTTGTTAATTTGATTGGTCCATGATATTGCATATGTTCTCTTTGCCTAGTGTTATTGGAGGGCGTACTCCGTTGGAGATGTAGAGAAAATGGCTCTACTCAAACTGGCAAAGTAAGTCCAGCTTGGTGGCCACAGTTCTGTGCTTAGCATTACTTGTAACCAAAGATCATGTATTTGAAGATAAATCACTCAAATAGTGGAAAAACAAGCCTTCTGGTCTCCAAAAGTAGGTCACATCATTCAACTTTTCCATCATTGCCAATACATTGAATGCAGACTTTGGTCTGCAGTTTGTCTACTACCCAGAAACGGGCTGAGTATGAACTTATTCCTCCTCTCGTCTGTCACCTAACTGTTTGACAGGCTCCACGAACAGCTGAATGAGTCTGACGATGCTGCACAGTCTTACGTCATTTACATCCAAGACGTTTTCTCTTGTGGGGTGAGCGATGACGTGTGTCTGTCTGCGTGAAATTTAGGCTGCGGTATTGGTTTTCAAGAGTTTCATATATTCATTTTGGAAAAATGTTCATGGCTTAATGTTTTAAAAAACAGATGAATATTCCCAAAAATGTTATGGTTTCACAAGCAACGGTCTTAGGATAGCTAACTTCTGTAATTCATGAGTTATTTTCACTTAATCACAGTAATTACTTTGTAACAGGAGGTGTCAAATTTCGTAATGGCAGTTGTGTCAGTTTGGAACAAAACTTTATTTCCGGTTAAATCTTTCACACCATAGGAGCAGCTGGAGCATGCTGAGGTGAGCACAGCCCTGCGCTACCTGGGTCAGTACTACTTTAAGAACAAGCTCTACGACGAGGCATCCCTCTGCGCTCAGCGCTGCTGTGACTACAATGATGTAAGTACGCCTACATAACCTCAGCACTCTGGTCTAGTTGTAGTAGTTGTAGTAGTAGTAGTAGTAGTAGTAGTAGTAGTATGAGATACTGTAAGAAGTGGTTAGATACTAACTGGCCTGTGTGGTCTCTCTGTCTGCAGGCTCGCGAGGAGGGCAAGGCTCTGTTAAGACAGATCTCGCAGGTCAGAGATCAGATTGAGACGCCATCAGAACTATTTGCTCCGCTCTCCAACAGCAACACTCCTGTCCGGAGGGTTTCTCCACTCAACCTTTCCTCCTTTACACCCTGACGCACTCACTCACTCCAACTCACTGGCCTTAATGGAGCGCTTTTGTGGTTGTGACCAAAAATGCTTGATTTTTGTTGTTGCAATATCTCTTCCCAAAAATTGCAAGGCAATTTGTGACATTTTTCTCTTTGTACGGAGATTCGGCAAACCTTGCACACCAAAAGACAGTTTACTTGTTGACAGACACGTGCCGAGTTGTTAATTACATTCAAATTGCAATACATTTGCAATCCCCGTCATTTTCTTCAAGGATTATAAAGGTTCTCTGCTGCAAGTGGGAAAAACATTCCGAGCCCTTGTAATAATTGCAGGGAGGTACAGATCAGTCCACCTGATTTACCTAGCGCTGGATCCATTTAATTACGATGAGCATGATACCTGGAGCTTCCCTCAGGTGGTTACTGGAAGAGCTTTTGAAGAATATCACTGCATTTTTTAATTAATGTAAATATGAATGTCTTTTGTTGTATGGTGCATTAAAACACTGCTTTGAATTGAATAATGTTAATATAGTGAAACAACATGACTGTCACGTCATTCAGTTTGAAAATTATGTGAAGAAAGCTTTTTTTAAGACCGTGTGCCCCGCTAACTACTTCAACCAGTCCAAGCAACATTTTCACAAGTTTATTTTGTAACAATCAAGTAATTACAAGATCACCGTTCCATCTTAACATAATAGTTGACAAACACATCTAACACAAGACTGTTTTGACACCAAGTCAAAATGAACGTAACAATATTTCACTTTGCTATATAACATTGATACCTTTCACCAAGTCATTATGGGAGTTCCAAAGGAGTCAACCACAAACACGGGCTATACCAGTGACCACTTTATTCCCCGCCAATTCCAAATGTCATACTTGTTAAACATTTGAACCAGAGCTGATTCAATATTCTGTTGATCACTTGATTCACCAGTGAAATGCCGCTTAAATGCCATTAAAATATATATTTTTTTTTTATTTGATAGCAAGACTGTTCTAAAGAGTCCAAGGACCAGGTACATCTTGAATTTGTGATTTGGTTCTCACAAAGCCACATGAAACATTAGGAAAATGTTTGTCACTGCTAATGCTGAATTAATTGATGAAGTCATAGGGGAAGCCACGTTACATTTTATTCTAATACTGTATGCAAAAATGCTGCACAGGATTTTTTTCTTTCATTTTAAAACATTGATTTCCCCAACATCTCAGGGTTATGTCACATCACCCGTGGCTAATTGTGTTGTTTGTGCCGGGTCCTAATCTACTCTCAGGCCAGGAACCATTTGCATATCACATAAAAACATCAACAGAAGGAAATATGTGCAAAAAGAATGACACCAGCCCCAATCATACATTGAAAAACAAATCTGCATCAAGGACTACAGAACATAACATTGCCAAAGATAAACCAATCCCATCCATCAATGTATATTGTAGGCCGAGTACTAAATATGCCTTTGCTGTAAAGATGAGGTTTTCCTAGTCAAAACGTTAAAAAAATCTGGCCATGCATGTATTTATATATATAATCTCTGAGCAGCTTCACTGGAGCTTTTCAGGGATGAATGCCTTGCTTAAGGGCACCTCAACAGAAGTAGTCAACAAAGAACGCACATTGTTCATTTCTGCTGCATAAACGTTCCCAGCCACTCTGCACCATCCTCTTCCAAGCTTACGTCTCTAACCATTAGGCTACTGCAGCCCCATTTAAAGCATAATAATGATAATAGGCATTTGGACATCATAAAATTGTATTTGGCAAGACAACATCGAGGTAATGTAACTAAACTGTGATTATATACAATGAGAAATACAATCTATGATAAAGTTACCAGCGATTACATTTGCGTTTTTTTTGCATAATATCAAAAAGAAGGACACCCTTGTTCCAAATAAATCAGTATTTTCCCCTGAGACCACGAGGGGTGGTGGCAGGGCTGGGAGGCGGAGACTGTTGGCGGGACCGCAAGATGCACGAGTAGGGTGTAAGGTTTGTGCCTTCACGGGCGCGGTTGTTGCCTTTGCGTGACGGTGTGCGTGTGGGAAAGAGAGATTGGTAAAAGGGACGTTTTTCGGGGGGCTGGTTTTCACTGTTAGCTGCTGCTGCCGCCCCACAGCCCCTCTTCTTGCAGAAACCGGGCGTAGCAGAGACGGCAAAGCCTGAGGGGGGCAGCTGGGGCCTGGCAGCCTGGATCTGGGCCAGGTTCTCTGCCTTACGCCTTAGGTCAGCCTTGACCAGCAGCAGGCCATTCTGGAGCTCCACCAGGACCTGATCCTAAGAACAGCCAACAGTTAGACAGGACCAAAGAGAGGGAAGTGAAGGTGAAGGACAGTGTGGAAGGTTTGAGTGAGAAAGAAAGAGGCGGCAAAATGCAAGGTCACACTATTCAGATAGTCCAGTGTCTATAATGAACTTCCTACCAAGTGCCTATAGTGTGTCACTAAAAGGTCTACGGAGTTTCAAGTGATACTCATAATTGTGTGAAAAGTAGTCGGATCGATTTTCAATGTCTGTGCTCAGGTTAATCTTAGGGTTGGGGTTATAGGTTAGGTTTGGGTTTAGAGTTAGGGTCACATAGTCGGTGGACATGCACCACACTATGTTAAACATCTTCTTTTTGTCACTCGATAGTTGAGTATCAACATTGGACTATCCAAATAAAGTGTTACCAAATGCAACCCTTAAACATGCTTTTGCACTGTGATTTGCTGTAGATGTTAGAACCCTTGATTTAGTTTTAAAGCTGATGGTGAGTCAAGGTAGATAGTGGAGAGAGTAGTGGGAGAGAAACAAGGTTAAAAAAAAAAAGTTTAACATTTAACTACACAAGTAACAGATGTTTTGTTTCTGCACACTTTACTCCGGATCAGAAAACAGCTACCAGAAATAACTGCTGCTGTACCACTAGCGCATCTACAATCAGCCCCTATTTAATGAAAAAAGTGGGACATGCATGAAAGTGAGCAAGGATATAATCCTTTGAAGAACTCTCCCCTAAGTTTCAGATGCAGTGGTGCATAGAGGTATAACAATACGCCTTTGGATTGGTTCAATACATCATCTTGGGTCCAGGATTTACTTTAGAGCAGCATAACTACTTGCATACTGAGCGTGATAAACTAAGGCTATTTGTTTTGCTGAATTACATTGAAATGGGTTGAAGGTTTCCAAATGTAAATTTTCTTTGAAGATATTGGAAAGTGTTTGATTTAATTTTAAATGGAGTACCTATATAAACATTTTAATTTTGTATTATTTATTTATTGGAACGTTTTTGTCTGGTAAATGTAGTTAATGTCTGGACTGACTCAATCAAAGCTAACTAGCTGGATCACAGAGAGTCACATTACTTACTCCAAGATCATAATGCTTATTGTGACGTTTGTGTTGTGTTATCAAATGCCTACAGGCTCCATTTCAATTCTAACATTTTATTTACTGCAGGTTTTCTATTGGCAAAGTTTTCCAGAACACATGAGAAGCTTGAACGATCTGTTCAGGCTTAGAAGACCGTTGTACCTGTTTGGACAGTGTCTCGTCTGCAGCTGCCAATGCCTGGCGCAGCCTTTCCCCTCCTGTGTTGCGACAGCAGGCTCTTTCACCGGACTGCAGGTCCGCCCCCATCCTCTGCAAATCCAGGCGCAGCTGACGGAGGTTCTATTAGACAAACTCAAGTCAGAACCACGCTCTTTTCTGACGTTGATAGGACTTAAAACGTAGCAAAAACAGTGAACTGTTACACACAATGTTTCAGTCAGGTATAATGTTTGTTATGTTACAGGAGTAAATTATTTTGTTGCCCCTGACCCGTTGGCCCTCCTCCAGCTTGCGGTCAGCAGCATTGGTGAGGGTGCCTGTCGGACCTGGTACTGCCAGCTGCACCTCCAGCTTTTTCAGTTCTGTAGAGGGAAGTGGAGCGACGAGGTCAACCAAGTATCATTAACATAATCCTAAACAAACACACACCAAACGAACCAGATCAGACCATTCCGTCTGTTGGACTTTACCTTGCGTTTTGGCAAGCAGCTCAGCACGACACTGATGAAGCTCAGCGTTTGCTCTGCTGAGTTCTCCCGTGTTCCCAGCGAGGCGTTGAGAACGCCGAGGCCCCTCGGCATCTTCCTGCGGCACCAATGTGGGGGCTGGGTCGGCCTCTTTCTTTTTCTCAAGGGCAGCAGTCAAAGCTTCAATATCTTGATCACGCTCCTAAGAGAGGAGGGACGGAAGAGAAGACATCAGCAAAAACACTCCCATTCAAAGCTCTAGCAGGAAACAACACATTCATTAGGGAAACTCATGAACATTTAAGACTAGAAATGTGTAATCACAGCTTATTGAAAGCAAGCATGAATAAAGATTTGGTGCAGGCGCCCCAACATCTATACCGCCAGGGTCCAGCATCACTTCCCCTGCTATAGGTGGATGAGGCCTCACACTGGTTATGCCGGGGAAGAACACCGTACTAGGAAAAGTAGTCCCAGGCACCAGACTGGTACATTTTGGTTGAGGCTGTTTGTCTATTCTACCAGACACTTTGGCAGGTAATCAGCTAGTCCCTTTCAATTCTAATAAGCAGTTTGGTAAAATAATGAAAGTTGCTGTTGACTTTTGGGATCCACTGGTGGGTGAAAAGGTTAGTTTCCAGGGGCCTCTCTTATCAAGCATCTTAGAATAGGAGTACTGATCTAGGATTAGTGGGTAAGTCACATGACCTTATACTGTTCGCTGTGACTTAAAAGCCAATCTGGTCCCAGATCAGCACTCCTATTCTAAGATGCTTGATAAGTGAGGCCCCAGCTCTGTTGGTGGCCCTTCAAGCCTCACCCTTCACTCACTGCTGCAAGGCAGGAAAACTAACTGTCACCCACAAGTCACATTTTTTGTTGGATCCCAATGTACTTGTGGCTCAGCCAATCAGAAATGAGTTTAAGTTTGATAAAATAAATATATATATAGTATAATATAATATATAGCTCCCTGGCCTCCATGCTGACAGCGAGCATCAGGTGCACTCAGTCAGGTGTGTTGTGGCAGAACCACCGATCTCTGAATCGTCCTGCTAGAACTTAGATATCCAACTTGTGCTCGAAACAGACTTGAATACAGGGCCAAAATGAAATCAAAAGCTTGTATCTAAAAGTTGCATATGTGCATAAGCACTGTTTACATGCACAATAGAATTAACAATAAAAAACAAAACAAGATGTAACACGTAATTGTTTATAGACTGTTAACATTTTACACTTCATGTTTTTTTTGTAGGTACAGATATCTCAACTGAATTATAAATAAAACTGCATTGTGGATGCATACTTCATTTGTGGACAGATCTCATATATACGTTCTATCTGTAGAATACATATTCACAAACTGGTGAAAAACATATCAAACTACTTTCATCTTTCAAATAAAGCATTTGGATTGGATTTTGGCCAGTGTTTTGTACTTTTATTTTTCATTAGACACCATCTTGCTCTCTAACCTCCAGCTCCTGGCTGTAGTATCTTTTCAGACTTTTCTGCAGGTTATTTATCTTGTCTTCAAACCGCTCCTCCATCAGAGCCCTCTCCGTCTCCAAGGTTTCACTATGGGGCAGGAAAAGACATTACAACTTAGCAATAGCATCTGCACTCATTTAAACTTTCAGCATATTCAGTGTTTTCGTTTTTGATAAATTGGCAGCAGTCTAATGTTGCCATTTGTACACAACTCTAGGTGTGCTTGTTCAGTAAGATGTCAAATAGGTTTGCATATTGGCCTCTAGCCCTCATTACTTAAACCAACCATAACACGCTTATTTCTATGAAGAAAACAAATATTTATAAGGTGCATTTTAAAACTTCCCACTCAAGTGACTTCCTGTGGAGTTTTTTTGGGTTTGGGTTTGATAGAGAAAACGACAAGGGATGAATAGGGAACTTGACTAATGGTGTTGTTCCCAATTGATAACCAATGTTAACAGGAGACAGATGCTAATTTCCCAACATCTACAACAATGCAGCGTTGGCTATTAATAAAAAAAGGCTTCTTGAAAACTCAAACTGGCCCTTTGATTTAAAACATACACACAAACCTGAAGTCGTTCTGCATTCCAGTGATGACCTCCATCATCTCAGCGACCACCTGCTCCCTCACATTTGCCTCAAGAGACTCTTTCTCTTCCCGCTGGCGCTGCACTTCTCTCTTCAGCACATCTATGGCCCGCAGCAGTGACTGAGAAAGGTAAAGTCAGTTGTTAGTCATTAAGGAAAGCTAGGTGGGTGTTGCAAAGGTGAATTTGCAAAAACTGCAAACAGCAGACACTTATGGAAGGAGAGATAAGGGAAATATATGTATGAAATACCACTATCCAGATGATGTTACCTCTGTATTTAACATGGTGATATCGCCGTCTTCGTCATCATTCTCCTCCTCTTCCTCCAACAAAGTGCTGTCATTAGACTGTGGCGTTGGCTCACGCAGTAGAGACAGGATGTATGCCACTCTGGTCTTTGTAGACGGGCCATGGACCAGCTGAAATATGACATGGGGGTTACTCTTTTTGTTGTGGGGGACCAATTCTGAGACTCAAGCCTAATCAGTGACTCTGAGATCACAGCAGTTAGATGTACGAGAGAGTGATATTTACTTGAGTAGCAATAGCAGAGAACTTGAGGGCTTGGAGGGTCTCATCATAGATGGAGGCACATGGATTGATGTTGACCACCATGCTGGAGCTTCCTCGACCACAGAAGAAACCCTGCAGCACCCGGGTCAGTTTGCTGTCCCTGAAGGGCACCACTTGAGGGGGTCGTGACCTGTGGGTGAATCAGTATGTTTTAAAAATACAACCCACAGTAAAATAGATAGTTCCAAGATGTCGTTATCTGCCACATGGCAAACCTGGTTGACCGGCTCATGACTACACAGAACAATGAGTCTTGGGGTAACGAGAGGACATAATCAAATTTTGCTAGCAAAAGTAGCCATAATGACTGAATTGTATGGACTATCATGTGAGGATTTCTGATACCGTTATAATCACAAATATTTATAGCATATTATATCATATATATAGTGAAAATGATCAATATCGGTAAGGGTAGTAAGTACTGTCATATGTAGGGGATTAAGCAATAAGAACGTAGTTTTCCCAATCAAAATTCAGCAGAGCTGCATCCCTTGTATCGATCTAGATATTCTTTTTCAATTTTTAGAAATAAGGAAGAAAAAAAACGTTTAAATGGATGGGAGCCTATCTAGCAGTGATGTTTTTGCGCTATAACTCAAAATCTTCATGTGCGTTCATACAGGAAATTATTTTTTATGTATCATTTCATGTGTTTTTGTTAAGTGTGTGTCATGTACAATTCTAATATCATTATTCACTGAATCATAAAGAACATTTATTTATCTACTGAACTATAGCAACATTGTTATCTAAATCATGAATATGGCGCTCAAAGTGCCACGGTTCAAAGTTGTGACAATCACCCACTACTAATTATTCTGCATTTTCCTCTATTATTTTCATCAAACGTTTAAAGTTAAAAGTGATTATCATTAGTCTTCCGTTTTTCCAGTGTAAGGTAAAAAGTACACCTGTTGTTCTGGTTGTGCCTCAGAGCAGCAATACAGCGTCCCAGGGTATGGAGGGAAGTGTTGATGTTGTTGGCCTCCTTCATCCTCTCACCATTGCGCTGCTCTTTACAGCGTTCAGAACCAGCCAGGTCACACACAGTCAGTCTACAAGGGGGGCATGAAGAGTCACTGCTCTGTTATCTCTTGGGCTAAAAACCTGCAAAAAATCTGAGTGGTTGAAGATGACTTACTCGCTGACGCGCATGGCCTGGCCTGAATCTGCCTCTGGGCGGACGTGCAGGATACGGATGGAGAAAATGCTGTGGCTGAAAGGGGGATTAAGTTATGAACGGAGATTCAATAAGTTGCATTAAACCAAATCTATTGAAGGTAAGGTGTTTTTTTTTTTTAAAGAAGAATAGAATCACAAATGTTGCTACAGCTGTTACTTTGTAATGTACTCCTACCTACGGCTGGAGTTTTGGTTGAGGTGAGTGCTGGCAAAGCTCTGGTTACGGCGACCAGCCCTCAGAATCCTCCAAGCTTCCTCAGCACTGCGGACCTGGATCCAGGCGAGGTCTGTTATAACAAGAGGAAGTAGTTCACGATGATGATATAGTTGTGACAATGAAGAAAACCCCCCAAAATATATAGGCTTTTACTATGCACTTTTACTTTGATTGCTAGTAGCATGTTCCCAACAAGTAGTGTGCAGCAAAGTTGTATAACGTATGTTCATATGGAAAGCTGTAAAATGTGACATGATAAGTACCAAGTATTAAACACCCTTCAGCAAACATCTTATTTAGGAAAATAACCCAAAGTGAGCATGACATAATCGCAGATATAGTAAAGAGGAGAGCGAGCAGACAAAAACCTTTTAAACTAATTAACACTGTAAATATTATTGCTGTGAATGAGTTAGTGTTACCCTTCACGTAGGGGTTGCCCTGCTTGTCGTCACTGAGCCGCATTGTGGCCCTTTTCCTGGGCTGCAGAGAGGGCGGAGCATCCAGTAGATCATACAGGAACTCATTGTAGATCTCATAGAAGGACACCCAGACAGAGAACTGCACCCCCTCCTCCAGGTCGTCCCCTCCACTGTGTGAAAGGCTGTCAGGCTCCAGACACACCGTGTCAGAGTCTGCAGGGAGTCTAAAATGAATGCCTGATACTCCAAAAGAGAAGACTTTACAGAGAGCAAGAGTGCCCATTTTTGGAATGGAGGTCCAAAGGCTAAAGCGTGATTATTTTAAAACATAATGAGTAAAAAATGGCTTCTCAGGTTTTACGTGACAAAGAGTCTTACTAATATGCCTTGAAATGTGCCATTTCTATCAAAAACATAGATATTGTTAAATTTAATCATATGCTATGCCCTTTGGAACACTTTGATGGGCTAGGTTCGATTAGGTAGATTTGAGATAATCCAGTTGCAGGCAGCTTGTAAATGTACACTCAAATCATCCTCCTCACCATCTAGCTGGGTGTTACTTGTAGCGGAGAGTCCTCCAATGCCGCTATCCCAGGCTGTACTGGTACCACCTCGACGAGAAGCCAGGCACTCATCCTATGACAAACACATAAGAGGACTACATTACATTATGTGCAAAAGATACTCTGTAATTCTGTATCAGTTATATGGTTACTCAGATCTGCTACAATAATATGACATGAAACAGGATAAGAAAGACAGCGAGCAATCAAGGCTTTTGGATAAAAGGTGGTTCTTCTGTTCACCTCTTTAAGCAGAGAGTCTCTGTGGATTTCCTCCGCCCTGACCTCACTGGGACACAGCTGCCTTACATCCTGATACATGACAGGCTTCATATCCATGGCTTCATAGAGATGGCCCTTCAGTTTCCTGAACACAGACACTAAAGCCCTGGGCAGGAGGCCTGCCTCTCGACCAGCACCTGTAGGCAAGTACTGTACGTTATTGGGTTATCAAGTGGTCACTTACCAACACTAGCTTTGACACTAACATTTAGGCCTACATCATCAATATCTAGAACAAAATAATTTCCACATGAGCGTCAAACACAACACCACCAATCAAATCTGGATCCTATAATGCTTTCTCCAAGTATTATCAATGCAGAGTACAAAAAATAATAATCTCACCCTGAATGGTGTAAGTCTTTCCAGAGTTGGTGACACCATAAGTATAGAGGAGTCTGTTCTCTCCTTGAAGCACGTCCCTCACCATCTTCTTCATCGTGCACTCATAAAACTGTTGCTGTGTGGTCTCTGGCCCAAAGATCTATAAAGGGCGGTTGAAAAAAAAAAGTTTGTAGCTTGCGTGAATGCATTTAAAAAATTTCGTATTCTCTTAATGAGCATTATACTGGAATTTGTGAATGTAAAATGTGAATTGTTACCTCAGTAGGCCAGTAACTTATAATCTAAATGGTATTTACTGTATGTAAATATGTGTGAGTATAAGTTCACAGTAGTTGTGATGGTTCTGAGCTTGTGGAATGGATGTTCTAGATATTCTGAAAAGCTGCTTGCTTTTGCACTTGTGTGCAGAATGGGTTGATATGGACTAGGATAGGTGTTGTATTGGTGGATGGGTGGTAGGCGGTACGGTTCAAATTCGATACAATTGCAAGACAACTTGATTTGAGCTCAGTCTTGTTTGATAGAGGAGAATACAGTGTATAAATGTGTGCAAAGTGACCTTATGTGCATGGATGAGAATGTATATATCGAGAGCCAGCAGATTAATTCAATTAATTTTGTTAAACCAATGAGGAACAAACATGTTGCCCTCCCAACAGTCTTTTTTTTTTTAACACCTTCAACATGGTTCTAGGTTGACCACCATTTATATATACAGCATATAAACTCATTTGACATGTCCACAGGTGTGTGTCCACTACCTTTGAGAAGTTAAACTTGTGCATGCTCTGGGTGATGCCCCTCTCTGCAGTCCTCATGTTCTGAGAGTCCTTTGGAGCTTTCAGTACCAGGGTCTCTTCATTTTGGATATTCACACAACCCTATAAAATGAGCAGAGGGAAAATGTCCTAAAAAAAACTAGAGGAAATACTGATATAAAGTGAAAATTAAGTAGGAATGGTTCAGGGTCTTACCTGTTCTTCTCCCGTCTCCCTTTCCATCTCCTTAAGTGGCCGGATACGCAGATAAACCTTCACTTTCTCAGTGCTCCCCTCATCACTTCTTCCTTGTCTCGGTAATGTGGGTTTCACGGCTGTTTTCTAGAAATATGAAGGGGAAAAAAACGTTATTTAATTAAAAGTCCTTGTGCATCCAAGTGTCAGGTGTTGCTGAAGATCCTTGCAAAGACATTCATATCACAGCACACAACTACCAACTCTCACCAGTTCTGTAATAGATGACTGGGTTTCTAGGCCTGGGGAGATGATGGAGATCTCAGGCAGACGTGGTCTTGTCAGGCCTCCTAGCTCTGCTGCTGTAGACTCAAACACAGCCATTTCCTCCTCCTCGTCTGACGGGAATCCACACGGTGAAGCCAAACACAACGCCATGCTTACCTGTTGCAGGGAAGACAAGTCTCCATTAATATTATTTCGTTTTAAGGATGTAGTGTTCACACCAAAATTAAGCCTGGCAAGGAGTTACAACAAATTTGTAGATTGTTTTCCATGGATGGGTCTATAAGCATCACTGAAAGAATACCAGATATACAGGAAGTCTTTGACAAAGTGTTCAAGCAGCTTCTAGCTGTGGGACGGGTTTAGGGTGTGTCATTAAATATTTGGGATTTGAGAAAACACAAACTAGACAGACCTAATGTAGCCTACTTTGCCCTACAACGCCAAAGAGCATGTAGTAAGTGCATGAGTAGTGAAACTGAGGAAAATGGCTTCAAAGTGTATCTCCTGTCCAAAGGACTGTATGACACAAATCTACTAAATGTTATTTCTGCCAAACCTGACCCTACATTTGGCTATTCATAATAAAAACGTTATTATAATGCGACACTTTGAAGTAGAATGAACATGACGCAAGAAATGAATCACGTCAAACAGACCGATAGCCTTTAAAAGTTTTGACAAAACATTTAAAAGGTCACCGCGTTTCTAAGATGGTGGCTATTTGAACATTTCATTTGACTTGATGTCGATCATTCTTATACGTTCTTTGCATTAAAGTTATCATTAACCTCCACACACACATAAATGAGCAAAGCGGCGGTTGGCTAGCTAAAATGCTATATTATACAATCGATGTGGTTAAGTTACCCTTTATAATTCTAGTGTTAGCGTGGCGAGCAGCTAACGTTAAATGTTTATCTTACAAACGAGCCACCTTTAACCAGACGTTAACCTGACTTAACTTACCTCGACTGCTGAGAGGGACGTTGGGCGCCCAGGTCAGGAAATGATCCTATGTTTATTATGTAGATCCTCAAAGACCAGCTAGTCGGCTAAAACCAAAGATACTGGCCTTGTACTGTGGCAAACCTTTAACTGACTAAAAGTACAGCGTCTACGTCACTTGCGAAGCACTCGGAACCCTTTGAAGTCAAGCCTAGCTAAAGCCTAAAGCCTTAGCTAACCCAAACCACCTTGAATTTACCCAGCTGCAACTGCGCTTGGTTTTCGAACATCGCGCCTCCCCTGCATCACTGACCACTGATTGGCTACAGTCAGCGCTGGCCGTTCTCTCATTGGCTACAGCCGTAGTGACTCGAAGGGTGCGCTGTATAAACATTGCCTCCTTAAACAAAGACGGCGTTCACGAGTTCCTACCTTGTAAGGCAACAACGTGGCCGTGAGTATTTTATTTAAACAAATGCACATTCAGGGACGTGCGGTCAGGGGAGGCAGGTGAGGCAGAGCCTCGAACATTTGTATAGTCAAAATCGCTGAATTTGCATATTTCCTGTTCAATTACAGGGGTGAAACGCGAGGTGCGGCAGCAACGAGCCGAGCCTCCCCTCTGAATACGGAATCCATCACAAACTGCAATTGCCCTGTGCCTGTTGCCTATCTCTGCATGTCGCCAATATAATGTTTGCAGATATGCTTATATACCCTGATTTTCCACAGTATGGCTAATGTCTTTCACCATTAATGTTTAATGTTTGTATATTACATATTTACTTAAACTGATGGGACATAAAACCGGAGTGAAAAAGGCACAGGGTGTGGCTGATAGTACTCTGCCGCACTGAAGGGGGCGTACGTGAGCCAACGGGTGCTTGTTGCTGCTGTCCTTCTACGCAGAGGCGCCAGGCGAGTCAAGTGCACTGCTGCGAGCCGTTTATTTTTGTGTTTTGCTCCTTCGGACTGCCAAAATGGAAGAGGATTATATATCTAAGCTTAAAAATTTCTCAAAACTAGACTTTCAGTCAAAGGGGGAAGTGATTAACAACGGAAGACCAACGCCGGAGATAAAAGGTTTGCTTCAAACTACGGGACAGAAGATAAATCGCTCTTTTCAAACGGAGTGGTACACCCGAAAAGACTGGCTGTGTGGCTGTCCTTCGAAAAACCGCCTTTACTGCTTTCCCTGCCTTTTGTTCTCAACTTGTGACAACGTCTGGACTAACGCGGGATATTGTGACATGAAAAATTTGCCACGAAGCCTCAGCAAACATGAGAGATCGAACACTCACATTCAAAGCCAGATTGCTTTAAAAACTTTTGGAAGCTCAAGGATCGATTTGGCTTTGAGCGAACAGCGGAGACTCAATGTTAGCATCCACAACGCTAAGGTGAAGGAAAACCGAGAGATTTTGAAAGACCTCATTAATGCAACCTGCTTCCTAGCTAAACAGGAGTTGGCATTTCGTGGTAACGATGAGAGGGCAAGCTCTTCTAATCGTGGCAACTATGTGGAACTATTACATGCTTTTGCTGAGAAAGATGAAAGGTTAGCTAGACATTTGGAGACATCCACTGTGTTTTCTGGCTTGTCAAATAGAATACAGAACGATCTAATTGAAGCAGTCGGTGATGTGATTAGAAATGATATTAAAAGGGAGATCAATGCTGCCCCATTTGTTGCTGTAGAGGTAGACGAGACAACGGATGTCACAAACAAAGCACAGATCTCTGTTATTTTG
>OMOT01052630.1:0-10563 GCA_900312575.1 Acanthochaenus luetkenii
CCTGCACGGTAGGAACAGCACGGCGGTGCAACCACAGGGGCCAGGGCAGGGGCCAGGGCAGGGGCCAGGGCAGGGGCCAGCGCCCACGTCCACTGCACGGCAGGGACACTGCAACGGTGCCTGATAGACGAGGAAGCACAGACTTTACGCATGACGCACGGCGATTCACAGCGCACTTCAACTTGGGTGTTACTTTGGGTGTTTTTCCACATGTGTAATGTCGAGGAAACAGCAGTACTTTGGTACAGTTGTAGTCAAGGAGTTGCTGAATAGATTCAGTAGCATCTTTGTACATTGGATCATTGCATCATGGTGTTATCCACTGTTTAATTTAGAAAACATTTTAGGCGAGGATAAAAATCAAAATTTCTCCTTTGGTTTATCTGAGTTTACTCTGGCATACTAACAGTCAGAAGGTTACTGACACTGGGAATATATTCTATAAGTTCTTGTCTGTCCATGCATATAGACCTGATAGATGTGGAGCTATTGTTGTTTTAGTTTGGGTACGTTTGTTCAGGTGAGCGTACCCTCCCAGCACCCTAGGTAGGAAGAGGCTAAACTCATAACTCAATTTGCCTGACTACCAACCAAAAAAAAAAAAAACACTTTCTGATACAGACAAATATAGTCCCACACAACACCCCCTCTACACACACACACAGCATTTTAAACACACACACACACGCGCACATACACTTAACACCCCACTGCAGAAACTTGGCCCAAACTGACTGCTCTGTACCATAAGACAGTAATATCACATGATTAATATTACATATGTATCGTGATCATGTTTCACACTTAAAACCTCTCTTAAGTACTATCTTTACTACATCTACATCCACTATTTATAAATGTATTTTATTCTATCTTATCAACTTTTATCTTTATCTATATCTGTCTGATATCTGATGTCTGATCTTCATTACTTTGACTGGCCATTGTATATTTTCATTCTTCATTTTCCATCTTTTCTATCTTTTATTACCTACCCAGCCCACTCATTTGACTAAACATCTGACACATTCCGGCATTCGCTGTATCTAGGAGCTCCATGCCGGTCCCCCCACATCCCACTCCCCCAACCTAACCCATCAACAACTAACCAACCCCCAACCCCCCTCGCTTGCATTCTCTTAACCCTTACACAGTACACACATACAGTACATACACATACATATGCTGACACACAACCCTCTCACAAGTATATACATACATATATAGACATACATAACACATACAACATATCTACTCTAGCATACTTGAAGATAATCCTATCACCCAACTCTTTAAATCTCCTAGAAAATGTTCATGTAGTGTTCATGGCGTTTTTGTTTTTGTATGTTATTGTGTTTGTTTTGTTTTTGTCTTTGGCTTCCTTGTTAGATAGATAGACAGATAGATAGATAGATGCGTAAATAAATACAAATACATTCCTAAATAAATACCCAAATAAATAAATGGCTAAATAAATGCCAAAGTTAATAAATAAATAAACAAACCTATGGATTTGTCAGTTGATGTGATTATTTAATCAGAACTGAATAGATGGGTAATCAAATCTAAAGATTTGCCATTGTCTGTATTATCTTTTACAGTTTTGACCCCAGGATCAAGGTCTTCCCCAATGGCACTATAACCATCCACTTCATGACCGACAAGGACAGTGGCGACTACCTGTGCATGGCACATAACAAGATGGGTGATGACTACGTTCTGCTGCGGGTCAATCTACTGACTAAGCCGGCCAAGATCGAGCAGAAGCAGCAGCGATCCAGTCAGGAGGTGGTGTACGGTGGAAACCTGAAGGTGGACTGCGTGGCCTCTGGGCTCCCCAACCCCGAGATCAGCTGGGCATTGCCGGATGGCACCATTGTCAATCCAGTCAAACAGACAGACAGAGTTAGTGGCAGGTATGTGCTGCTCACAGACAGAGTTTTGGATTTTGGAATTGAAATATATCAGCTTTCAAAATGTCCCTCCTTTACTATTCTTAGACCCACTAAAGAGCAGTGTTATTAGATTTTCAGAATCACACTAGTAAACAGTAGTTCCCCTTTTTTGTTAAGTAGGAGTACAATTATTGGTGTAAGAATCTGCTTAAGTAAAAGTATAAAGTTAGTCATTAAAAAAAGATACTCAGAATGAAATTGATTGATTTACTCTAATAAAACAAACAGACAAAGTATGTAACAATTGTTACATATACTTTACGAGCAATGCAAAAAGGATGAGAGGACAGAGAATGTGATATTACACACTATAGACAATGAGGAGCTTCCATCCATCCATCCATCGTCTATACCCGCTTATTCCTATTTTAGGGTCACGGGGGGCTGGAGCCTATCCCAGCATGCATCGGGCGGAAGGCAGGGAAACACCCTGGACAGATCGCCAGTCCATCACAGGGATAACACACAGACAAACACAGTCACACTCACATTCAAACCTACGGCCAATTTAGAGTCTCCAATTCAACTTACCTGCATGTCTTTGGACTGTGGGAGGAAACCGGAGCACCCGGAGGAAACCCACGCGAACACGGGGAGAACATGCAAACTCCACACAGAAAGGGCCAGGCGAGATTTGAACCCAGGACCTTCTCACTGTGAGGCAACAGTGCTAACCACTGTGCCACCGTGCCGCAATGAGGAGCTTTTAAAAATGAGCTTTAAAAAAAAAAAAAATCTGAAATGTATATCATTCAGTCTGTGATTAAGAAGAAAAAAAAGGCCATCCCCATTATTCAATAACATTACTAGGCTACATAGATTTTTCTTTTGCTATAGCTATCCAGCTCGCTAGCAAGGCTAGTGAACTAGCTAGAAATCATCGAGGCTAACACAAACCAATAATACTGTAGCTGGATGGATGGCGTTAACTGAACTACTGTCATGGATAAATCTGAGCATTTAATGTCACAGTTAACTTAACGTTTCTTCCATGTGCTTGAACAGGTTTGATGTAGATGCAATTTACCTTTGACCAGTTTCTGACGCAATGCTGACGGAGAGCCTACTAAGTAATTGATGCAATTTAAAATGTAGTAATGTATAGCATCTTTAGACTCATTAGGAATGGCAGTATGCCATTCATCACATTATTGCTGGTAAATAGTAATAGTTTCCCTTTATATGGACAATTGATTAATTGCTTGAAAGGAATGCCAAAGAAAGCAATATTTATATCTATGAAAGCAGTCTTCCTGAACCTTGGTGGACTCAAATCTTCATTACTAATTCTAACAATTGATAATAGTTATTTACAATCTTGCCCTGTGTTAATGCCTGGAAATACATGAGATCCTTTTTTTCATTTGGGAAGGAACACAACAAAATATGAAGAAAATCTATCCAAATGATGATCATTAATGTCTGAATTTTAATATCAACATATACTTCCATTTTTGTACATTTTTGTAAAAAAAACTTCAAAAGAACTGAGGTAGACAACTTTGGAGAAAAGTGCGAGAGTGAGCTAAAATGTGAACATACAACACCCCATCCCTCTCTGCTCCCTCCCTCCCATAACTCCTCCCTCCAAACGAGGCTCAGGCACGTGTATGTCTGTAAATTGAGAGGGGCAAACTTTTACGTAAAATACAGCTCTGCTAGCTCAATCTAGTTGTAACAAAAACATTCGCCAGCAAAAAATGTTTTCATCAGCATAGATTATCCTTGCGGCCACAAACACACATTGCTATAAACCTTGGTCCAGCGAGGTTCACTGGAGAGAGAGAGCACCGGCAGCCAAACTTGATGAATTCCAAATCTTTTACAAAAAACACAGCTCTGCTAGGTCAATCTAGTTGTTACTGAAATATTCGCCCATATGTCACACATAGATTAGCTACTGGAGCTGCAAAGCCATAGTTACCTAACACCAGTTGACTGACTGACCTGAACATGTCTTATGCTGTGGGGAAAATAACTTGCTTCCTTACACAAAGTATAACAATCTCTGTCCCTCTCCTCCCCATCTGTGCCTAAATGGTATGTAGGTATGTGGTGTTTAACAACGGGACGCTGTACTTCAACGATGTTGGCATGCGAGAGGAAGGTGACTACATCTGCTACGCCGAGAACCAGCTTGGCAAAGATGAAATGAAGGTTAGAGTCAAGGTCAAGGTTGTGGCTGACCTGCCGCAAATCCAGGACAAAAACCACAAGGTCATCAGGGTTTTTTACGGCGAGACAGTATCGCTGAAGTGCAACCCCAAGGGGGAGCCGACGGAAGTTATCATGTGGATGTCCCCCACCAACAGAGCCATCTCCCCGGCCTCAGACAAATATCAGGTCCTGAATGATGGGACATTGGTGGTTCAGAATGCCCAACGCTTTGACGGAGGTAACTACACTTGCACAGCCAGGAACAGTGCAGGCCAGGACCACAAAGTCACCATGGTTGAGGTCCTGGTAACCCCTCCAATGATCAACGGGTTGAGAGGCACCGCCAACACCCTCTGGGTGACCGCAGTCCAGGATCAGCGGAAGCTGTTGGAATGTAAAGCGAGGGGAGCCCTGCACGTTATGTGGGTCCTACCAGGAAACATCATCCTCCCCTCACCTTACCCAGTTCACCATAATGGGACCCTGGACATCCGGTCACCCAAGAGGACAGACTCAGGCCGGCTGGCTTGTATTGCTCGTAATGAAGGAGGGGAGGCCAGGCTGACAGTTAACCTGAATGTGAAGGCGGTTGTGGAGAGGCCACAAATCAGAGGCCCTAAAACAGATAGCCTGTTGCTGACTGTGGGGAATGCCATGATTTTGAACTGCTCCTTCGAGGGCACCACACTACCCCACGTCACTTGGATCCTACCTAATGGCACTCCTATGCTGAATGGCTCTCGATTCTCCACGTTTTTCCACCGGCCCGACGGCTCTTTGATCATCAGCAACCCCTCTGTGGCTGAAGCTGGTATGTACCGTTGCCTGGGGCGTACTTCTGGAGGGCTGGTGGAGAAGACTGTCACATTATTCCCAGGGAGAAAGCCATACATTAACAACAGATATAACTCTCCTGTCAGTATCATGAATGGGCAGACCGTTTTGCTCCATTGCCTATCCAGCGGCGAACCCCTCAGACTAACATGGACGCTGCCCAGTGGGGTTGTCCTCGGCAGGCCGCAGAGAGCTGGACGATACGCTGTGCTGTTCAATGGGACGCTGGCCATCCAACAGGTATCAGTCTATGACCGGGGGTCCTACGTTTGCCGAGCAGTGAACGAGTATGGTAGCGCTCTGCTAACAGTGCCGGTCATTGTAATTGCATACCCGCCTCGTATTACCAACGGCCCTCTCTCTGTGACTTATGCAAGGCGGGGAGTTGCTATCCAGTTGAACTGCGTAGCAGCTGGGATCCCTAGAGCAGAGATAGCATGGGAAACACCCGATAAAACCTTCTTGACTGTCAACGCAAAGCCACGCCTCTTTGGAAACAAGTACCTCCATCCACAAGGTTCCCTCATCATCCAGAACCCGACACAAAAAGATGCTGGCTACTACCGATGCACAGCCAGGAATGCCATCGGTGTGGACTCTAAAGCTACGTATCTCAATGTGTTCTGAAGAAACTCCGAAATCGTTCATCATGGTCCATTGTCACATGCCCAAGGAACTGCCGAGTTGAAAGCTGCTAATGCTTTTAAGCATCCAAATGTTGTCAAAATTGCTCTCAAAATTTACACAAATTGTTATAATGGGTTTATTGAATCTGTTGTGTTTAAGAAACCTGCAATGTTGCATCAGGTGCGTGTGCTGTGTAGAGGTCATAAGCGGACGGCATCATTTTGCATCATTTGTATGCCATAGCTTAGCATGTCCGCTATTTTATGTGTAGTCCAAAATGTATATGGAAAATATAAATGGGCTTTCAGGAAAATTCCACGAAGGCCTGTATTGGACAGATACCCACAACATATACTACATTTGGTTGCAGGGGTTTAACTACATCTACTTGTGTCATCTTTGTGAATTTTGATGTTTTAGTTACTTTAATATAGATTTTTGCTGATGAAATGCTAATCATCGGTGAAGGTGTACTACAATTGTACTGATGCATTGCTTTGAGGTCAGGAGCGACTTCCTTTACTTCTCTCGTCATGACTGTGTTGTACATTCAAATTATTACGATTTCCATAGCATTACATTGAATAGCTATTATAGTTGTTATTGTTAATATATAGTCATAGTTGCCTTGTTCTCATTAGTTGTATTTTCCAGTTGTTTCTAGTTACAGGCCCAACAATTGTAGTCCCCTTTTCAAAACAATTAGCATTTCTCTAGCAACAATCTATACAAATTATAATAATTGAAGGACACAAAATCACAAAGGTGATATTAGTTTATGTATTTTATTTCATGGAACAAAACATAGTAGGCCAGTAAGCCTCTATGTAGCACAGACTATTTTCTGCATTTCTTGCAGATCCCATTAATATTTTCCATGGGGATTTTGGACTACACACCAAATGGCAAAAATGCTAACTAGCCCCGAGATTTTATTGGTAGCATTCTACAACTGTACATGTAAGGAGATGTTTACTTTGACAATATAGTTGAGTATTCTTTTCCATCTCTTCTGACAATTACAGTTTATGTCAAGCTGTATAGAATTGCAAATATGGAAATATGTATAATGTTGCTGAGATAAAAAATTTTTTAAGGCAGTTGATAGATAGTTTTTCTTTTTTGGCATATTTTACTCAGCCAAATTAATCACAAACATTTCTTGGCATCCGATACCATTTCATAAACCTCCAATTCAAGTAATTTTCACTTATAACTGGAGTCACATATTTCAATAACTGTGATTGTTTCCTGCTCTCAGCAGTGTGTGTCATCTTTGTATCAGCTTTTGGAAATGCTGATGCGGTCTCTGCTATGTCCTCATTTGTAAATATATGTCTTTGACAGACTGGTGCATAACAATTTGTACATATTTTAATAAAAAATGTCTACCCATTTTTACTAAGCTGAGTCTAAAAACAAAAATGTTTTTATTGCTGAGGCAGGGATAGTAAAATATTTGAAAATAATGACTCAAGATTGTGTGCCACGGTACTTTAAATGACACCCTTAAGAGTGAATAATGTTTATATGAGAACTTAGAAATGGGAGCATTTGCCAAGAAGAGGTTGAGGAAATATACACAGGAGCCTTTTAAGGAGTTAAGAATTATATGTATTTTTCTCATAAATTTGTCAAAAGTTAAGAGTTGGAAGGATTTTCTTTCAGCTGACCTTCGAGAGCAGAGCACAGATAAAATCTGAGAAAATACTCAAGTTGAATGAAGGAAGTCAGTCACCATTGCCCTTGAAGAGTAAAAACTTCCAATCATCGCTCTGGGAATTATTGTATTATACAGTCATGCTCTCCTCTGCTAGAAATGAGAAACATCTGGGTTCATGAGGAAATCCCCCATTAGTTCAGCAGATTCTGTCTGAAAGAATCACACTTCGAAAGGTCTTCCACTGGCTTTATTTAACCTATTATTTATCACAGCAACTTCAAAGTCAAGGCGCTGAGGTTATCAGTGCAATACCTAAATAATATTTTGTATTGTAACTTCCACCCCAATTCAATTTAGCTTTGTTCTTTCAAATGAAATTTTTTTGTTGTAGCTTCACTTCATTGTCCACCCTGAAAATGCATTGGGCTGCAGAGATGCATTCTTTCGTCACTTTTTCCCACATGGCCAAAGAGGCCTGACAGCTAAACCGGATTGCTCACAGCACTCTGCTTTGACCTCTAGGTATTGCTCATGTTTTACATGAGTTTTCTTCTTCGCCGCTTTTCTGTTCTGACTTGTGATGGTCTATTATGCAAACAGACTAATCAACATCATAGGAAATCTTAAAAGAAGTTGTTATTTGTGGGATTACTTGTAATCAAGGCACATCCTCGACCCAGATGCCACAGAATGAAGTGAAGCATTAGTGAAGGGAACCTCCTATGATCTGTGGCTGACTGGTTGGAGATTTTAACATGGTGTGCTAGCTGATTGACGAATCAAAGACAGCACAAAGGGAGCTATGGTGGTGGAGTCTGTGTACTATAGCAACACAATCAATACATTTGAACATCAAGGCATTTAATATCTGAGCAACAGAGAAACTGAGTTTGAAGAGAAATTGAAAACTGTACATGAAAACAGTGTGGATGTTGAGATTCCTTGGTAATGAAAGCAGTGCTTGAACTAACCCCCTTCTTGCTCTCTGTGGCTCAGTGGTTGCTGTGATGTTGACAACATTTTCATGATGTTAAGAATTAGTACTTTGAGATCATTTTAATTCTAAGTGTGCATGTGTGTGATACTGCTTGTGTGTGCACATCCATGTGTGCATAGCTGCCTTAATGAATGCTTGTGTTCATAGTGAATCATGCTGGCCATGCTGAGTGTCAATTGTTACATACTTTGTCTTTTTGTCTTATTAGAGTAAATCAATAACTTTACGCTGTAAACTCTGGCAGCATTAGAAGTACAAGGTTGACTAATGTTAAGTGCAGGAAGTGTTTCATGTGTGTGATGTCAAGGCATGACTTGGAGCAGCCTGGTGTCTGCAATAAGTACACGGTATGTAAATGCCTCTGCCACAGCACATGTGAATGGCTGAAAGCGGGAAATGTATTGTCTTTTACATGCAAAGGTGATTTGGAGTGAATCTGAATAGGGCAACCTAATTTCCAAAGGGTCATACCCAGGCAGTGATACATTTTTGGGCAATACTGCCCAAGGAGTTACTTCAGCTTTGTTGCTCTGATTTATAAGGAAACATTTGTCAGGAAATTGGTCCCAGGTCTCAGTTTTTCCCAGGTCTCAGTTTTTCCTCCTGCTGGGAATATTGCCCCAACATTATATATATACATTATATAACAGTATATTGCAGCCCTCGGTCTCTGTCAACCATATAGGGATGCAAGACTTTCCCAAATTTGACAAATAAAGTGATCTCTTAGGTTCCAACTGCTGTGCTGTGACCTTTGGATCTGCTCCGTATTCCTCAACTTTGTGCTTTCTTCGTGGAATGTGCTTGTTTACGGTCACGTGCCACACACTTAATAAAAAGTATAAATAAAAAATACATCTATGGGCAGATGTGAATAGACATGTAGGCCAACATGCTGCTGAATGTAGTTTAATTTAATCTACCATAATTAATCTGGTTTAGATAGCCTATAACTTTACCCATTCTAAGAATTAATGTCTAATTTACATGATGTGCCCTCAATAAACAGTAACATCAATTATGCATATCTTTCTTATGAGCAACAAGTCAAGAGATAAAGAACTGTAGATGGACTTTGAATGTTTCATTTGATAGATTTGACCATTGAATTGCTGAGTGCTTCCTTGTCAGATTGTGGGTTTCTAGTTTGGTTGGTGGCCAGTTTTCAGTCAGCAGCCTGCCACTGGGAGGACAAACTCTGCCCAGCCAGTACATCACCAACCGACTGGCATTTAAACAAAATGCAAATTGAAGTTTTAGTCATACAAACATTTGTTGGAGGCTATAGGCTGTTTTATGGTTATAAGACGATAGTGTCGAGAGTGTCACGACTCCGTCTGGACTTCCCTCTCTACCCTCTGCTGTTGCCTGGTTAGGCCAGCAGAGGGCCCCTGTGTGTTTCCCACATGCCCCTTGGTTCCCCCATCTGTGTTCTATCATCTCATTAGCCCTAGTGTATATAGTCTCTGTTCCCCTGTCTATCTTGGCTGGGTCGTTGTCTATGTTGTCTAGTTTTCCGTTCTGCATGTTTCCCTGTCCCTAGTAGCTGCTAGGGATGGCCAGAACGAGGCTTTCCGAAACACCAAGACAATTGAAACAATTGTGCCGAGGCTTCACGAAGCGCTCGAAACACTACGCGACAGTGACGTCGTTGTCTTATAAAAGTATTTTCACCTAATAAACGTAAGCGTCCGTGGCCGCGCGGTAGTTCGTTGGTCTTGCAGTCAAGAGTAGTTTTGAAGCGTGACATCGAACCCAAGCTTTTGCTTCTTAAGACTTTGCCAAAACTGTGGTTCATTGAATGATTTAGGACCTGAGACAATAAACTGATAATGTAGAAAACAAAACGTATTTTTCGAATGTAGTTTCATGCGAGGATAGAGATCTGGTGGCTCATTAGAGGTCCGGGGCTCGTAATAGTTTCATGAGTTTCAAACGTCATTAGCCACGTGACAGTGTTTTGAAACGCATCCATAGACCTATTCAAAGTCAACCAAATATTTAACACTCATCACGACATGTATCATAATAATATGATGTACAGAAAACATGTATATTCTGTACTGTACATAATATATATACTTTATAAATTTTTTAGAAGCAAAAGCTTGGGTTCGATGTCACGCTTCAAAACTACTCTTAACTGCAAGACCTACGCGCTACTGCACGGCCACGGACGCTTAAGATTATTAGGTGAAAATACTTTTATAAGACAACGACGTCACTGTCGGCTAACAATAAACTAGGCTCTCGCTAATGTTTATCAGCAAACTCAATAAACTCTCACAAATCTCTCTTGCAATACTCTCTCTCGCAATAAACTCACACCA
>OMOT01052632.1:0-15780 GCA_900312575.1 Acanthochaenus luetkenii
AGCACATGCAGTGCCATTTAAAAAAAAAAAAAATATATTTATATATATATATATATATATATTTTTTTTTTTTTTTAAATGGCACTGCATGTGCTTGGCAGAAATTGTTTTCACTAATCTTGACACATCCATGTATTTTGATAAAATAACTGCTAAAAGATATATACACTTTAACGCTACTTGACTTCAGGCTACCAACAATGTGCGTGTTGTACTTCACCAGCAACCTAATGAAGTACAACACCTTTCAAGTCAAGCAAGCAGCTTTCATTATACTGTATGTCTAGAATCTGGAGTATTCCTTCTGAGGCATTTGAGGGCTTGTGTGCACAGATCTAACCCCACATTTCAGACAGGTTATATCCATTCCATATCCTGTTACTAGAGTGGGGATTGCTACTTTCTAGCATGTCGTGATTATAATGTCTTGCATCAGATCATCCTATTTCATAGTACTTAAATCCCCCTGCAGAAAGCAAGACTAACACACCAGTGGCGGTGCACTCACCTCGCATCTCCTGAAAAATCATATCTGGGCCCCTTATCAATCTGGCTTTAGAGGAAAAATAATGGCAACGATTACAAGAAGCACAATAATGGGAAAGTAGAAGATAAAGCATATTTGTCAGACAACTATTGTTTAACTGTTGAGTTTAAGGACATCACATGCATTATCACACACTGTACACTTCCAAAACACAGCTGTGAACACTGAGGTCAGTGCCAATTCTCTACAGGTGTTTTAAGATAGTTAAACAGAAACGGGCTACCGTACACTAATAAAACTAAACTACTTTCCTTTATCATACAGCATCTGATTGAGAGGAAAAAAGTTCAAACACTCATGCAGATTCCAAACTCAAGCTCCAAAAGCCACACACTCCACAGCAGCAGCGTAAGCAAAAAGCCCTTCAACTTGCATGTGTTGGGAACAAACACTCCAATTACCTGTCAGTAACTCACGCAAGGCAAGTCAGTGTGCTTTTACTCAGGGTGGGTCATTACAGTCCATGAAACCAAACTCCCCAGAAGTGTGCACGACACACACAGAAATGGTAGCTGGACAATGATAGCCATTATACAACAGCAAATGCATTAATTCCCTCCACTTACATAGTGTATCCCTATACAATCTGAGAAAAGTAAAAGACCCATGTTGGTGACTTTAAATTCAGTTTGTGCCGTTGGCAAATCACCAACCTTAAAAGTGCAATAAATTAACTAAAACATTTTTGCCTTCATTTTCACAAAAATGTCTTGATAACTGGGTATATCCTTTCAGTTCACAACAGATCTTTGATTGATAAGTTGATGGTCACTGGAGGTGACCACACATATAAATTGTAAACAGTGTTGGGTGTGCTGAACAGACGCTAGCAAACAAGACGCTTGCATATGAAAGCTAACTAAAGTGGTGGCTTCTTGCAGATAGTTGCTTATGTGAAGCTCACCATAAATGCATTTTTGCAGAGAGGGACACCTGGCTATTAGACAATGATGACTACCATGTTTGATTAGTGATTTTGGCAGTATGCTTGCAGTCACAACGGTTGATTACACTTGCACAGTGAGAACGAGGGTGGTGCATTTGCTAGGACGAGGAAATGTGGGACAAATATTTTTTACCAACGATATTTACGTAATTCTTGACGTAAAATAATAATTTTGCCAAATTCCAAGCCAATTTTGAAAACAGGAGGAGCAAGTCGAGATTTTATATCATACACTGTTAATTTAAAATATCACAAACCCTGATTTTCAATATTAATGAAAGCCAATTTACATCCCAAATGCCTCATAACCATGCAGAAAGCTGGAAAATTGAATTTTTCAGTGGAATCTGCCTTTAAGGGATCTTCTATCAAACCAGTTTGATGAACAAGATGCCAGTACATTACTGATTGTGGTTGCAAGTGTCATACCTTGCTTAAAGTAAATGTGTTGATCAGTCAATCTCTGTAAAGTTGACATTCTTGTCAACTCCACTTTATTCTTTCTACACATTGGCAACACTATCAGGCTTACTGGGCTCAACAAAACCATTCATTTGTTATTGAGATAACAAGACAATTAAGTCTGATCTCAAGATAATGGCTTAATAAAATAAAAATAAAGCAACCACGGCCACTCTCGGCTTCTGTACTGCACCATGTTGTTTGCTTTGTAAATACAACTCCAGGTTACTGCTTCTAGTGACAGACAAAAAAAAGCTCAAAGAAATCTGACCAAGGCGTTTACATGTCCCAATAAACCAAAATTTTGCGCCGAAATCGAGCTGCGTTATGCTTATATACTTACTCTAATTATAACCCTTCCCTGATTAAGGTAAATCAGAGAATGGCGTTTACATGACAATTTCCATAGTTGGAGCATCGCCTTAATCGGTTTAACATTGGATTATTAGTGTGCATGTAAACTTAATCAATGTCTCGCATACCATGTACCATGATGGTGGGACATGATTGTGCCGGTTACAACAGACTTTTATAAGATAGTAAACCTTCCAAGTTGACAGTGGGTTGTATGCATTTTATTTATTTATTATTAACTATTTTGGGGCCTTCATGCATTCTGACACATTGACTCCGTTAAAAAATACATGCCCTAAATATTGAGCAATGTCAATGTGCTAACCTCAAATTGTATGGTTTACTTTACCGATTAACTGAGTTGTGGTGTTAAGCACAGAATACTTAACTATTACTAGTGGAAATTTGTTTAGGCTAAATCTGGTACATGCATCTCTTTGCTCTTGTCTGAGCGACTAATGTCCCTAACTTTATAAACAAACAATTTAGAAATGTATGCATTGTGCAATTACTTATTGTTAGGGCTTGGCTATTAACACATTAGGACTATTTATATATTTAAAAAACAGTTCAACCAATGACAGATAATTCATGCATGTGTGATTCTGCAATTAATAAGTGTTAAAAACTCCATATTGACTACATTATTCACTCAGAAGTGACTACAAAAGATATAAGGTAGATGAATACATCCATCCTCAACCGCTTATACGAAGGTACTTTACTACCTATTGTAGATTAATACAATAGGTAGCAAACTACAATAGTTACATGAAACCATCTATCCCAGAGTAACAAAAGCTACGCTAATGTTATCACTGAACTGGGACACAATATGTAACAAAAAACATTTTTTTGTTGACTACCTGCATTTCAGGCAAACAATTCCCCTCATTTAATTTCAATATACCACAGCCTGTTGTGGGTTATCAATTTATTATCCTTGAACAATTGTCAGCACAAAGTGTTGTGTTGAATTGAACTGGCAAGTAGTGGCAAACCACAGGTGTGGCTTTGCACTCATATTCACCTTATATCCGAGTGTTGGGCAATTTTACACATCTGACAAGTAAAGTGTAATACTTTTACAAACACATGCAAGCAGCTTGGAGCATAGACTCAGTTTGAAGATGCACAGAAGCTTTGCTCCTGGCACTCCTGCACTAAACTGAAGCCAAGTGTGGGGAGGTCTGTCAAACATGTGACTTCAAGGTTCCAAACATCAATATGCCAATCAGATTAGGGAGAATTACCTACATTCAAAAAAATAAAAAAAAATAAGTAGTAACTGTCTGGAAAGGAGACAGTAATCAGCTATCTGGCTGGCCAGCGCTTTTGGAAAACAGTGGTTCTTCTTTGTATTATTGGTGGATGTCATGCATCACTATTCCTCCTAGCACGCTAGTCATTAAAGGAATACACAGACTTCTTGACAAATCTCTTTGATCAACTTAAGGTTCAGCAATGGAGCGTGGTAACTGTTTCACTGGTGTGTGTACAGTATTCATTTAGTTGCATGCTAACATTCTAAAGCACACAGAGTATGTTAGGTGGACATTACAAACTAGCTTAGCATCATCGCAAAGGCATTAGCACAGGCACTAATTACCACACACAGAGGCAAAACTGCTGCAAATTGTCTCATCACATAACATTACATTGATCAAAGAGCTTATTTGGCCAAAAGCCTGTGTATTCCTTTAAATACTTTTAAACAAGTGGGGCTCACTTGAGACAGGGCCAGCTCAAAATGTTTACAATGCAAAATAGAAGCTGCTGTGTTTGACTGACACTAAAGCAAAGCTGGTAAACCATCACTGTTAGCAACAAGAGGCAAAGGCAATTACAGAATTAATGTTTGGGGTTGGGTCAGGGGAGGCGGGGTTACATGAAAACCTACTGCCTAGCACTGCATGCTATTTTAAGTGGGAAGCCCCAGCACTCAGCTCACCCAAGCATGCTGCTTAGTTTGGAACCAGTATGAAACTAAACATATTGCAGTGTTCTTGTAATATGCAATAAGACATTTTCTGACTTATTGGCACACACAATAAGAATAAGCGTACAATTGGGGTACATTTTCACAGGATCAGAGAAACTCAGCCATTAAGATCCCTTGAAGTTGTATGACGCTTCGTAACCTTGTTATCATCGTGTGCACCACCACATCAACAAATTGCATATTACAAGGAAGCTCTTCGTTTCATTTTGGTTATCCCCTTACCTTCTGAGCCTCTGATTATATTAATTATACTGTTAGCTTGGAACTACTCGATCACCATTTTCTGTTTTTAGTAAAGGTGAAAATGACAGTCAGGCTCATCTTGGGAGGAAGCCACTCAACCCATGGCATCACTAGAGGAAGCCACATGTCACACATGCTTCTTCAGCAAACCCCAACAAGCAGTTTTAAGAGCCATAATCGCTGTGCATTTTCTCATTACGCCTCATTGCTCCTTGCTTATCATGAAAGGGAAGGAATTTCTTAGAATTACATAACTTAGGCCTACTGTGATGTTGCCCGTTTAGAAATGACAGTGAAAATGAAATGTGTAATGAATTAAGTGATGGGTGATGACATTCATCACAGACCCACTTCCTCCTTCATGACACATAATAGACAAGGGCTGCCAGTAAGAGACACTAACACATAAATAAACACGTTACTCACTGCACACACGCAAACACAAATTCAATAAAGCCATATGCCAGAGAGCAGAAACATTCAACATTAACCAATTGAGTTGCTAACACCCTATTGAGTGGATCTATCCAAATTTCACTTTCAATGAATTGTTTATAGACACCATGAAGTCTCTAAAGAGTTCAGTTATATAAATGTTGTATTCGACCCACGCGCTCCATTCCATTGGCTGACGTATGTCCTCCCTCCTTTGGATTAAGGCTAAACAATAGGTTGGGGTCCTGCTCTCTGGTGACCATGGCAACAGGTAAAAGAGGAACAAAAGGCCCTCCGGGTTTAGGCAACGCAGGTGTTCCCTTACCCCATTCCCTGTGCCGAAAACCTGCCTCTCCGCTGCACAGATACTGGGGAGACAAGAACTCATTTTAGATTCTTAGTGGGATGATTTGTCACAAGAAAGAATGGTACCAATTTATAAATAAATAAAAAATCCATCAAAAAAATATATGCATTTGTATTAGATACAGTACATTTCCAAAACATGAGGTTCACTGATGGGGATGTGGGATGAGGTGGGGTTGTCACTCACCAATGGTCTGACTTCCTCTGCCTCTTCCCCTTCTGCCTCGCTCTGTGCCTCTTCCGGCTATTCCAGCCTTGCCACCATCCAAGCCATTCTCCTGACCACGGACTTGAGAGATGGAGAAAATGGCGTCAGATGTGATCACTACACCACAACTGTATGCAGAGGCCAGAAGAATCTATTAAAACTATAAACATGTGTTGTAGTTCATCGCAAAACTGTGAGATGCTGTGAGAGCCCAGTATAGCCCCTCTTTCAGAATGAAGGTGAACGAGGGATCTCTTGCTGGCTTTCATTTTGCTGTGGCACACACTGTCCCCCCTTCAGGATCATAGTTATGGATTGGAAGGGTCTACTGGTGTGCTGCTACCTGACATGTTCTGCTAGCGACACTAGACTAGATGGCAATAGAAAAAAACATACAATAAAACATTAGCCATAACATAATGAACGGCTATCGAGTGATACATTTGGTGTTGGCAGTAGTATAATGAACAACGTCAAACTTTGTATTCTTGAGCGTTACAGCCTCTACTGGTTTGGGAAGAGGGTGGAGCTCTCAGAGAAAATGTGATAACAGGAAACCAAAAGCAATTCCAAGCTAGAATGCAGGTACAGTAGAGTTAAAATAGATCATTATAAAATAGAGCATCCTGTGCCTAGTTTGGTGGATTGATTCTTGATGTTTTATAAGCCAAAACTGAGCATAAGCTGCTGGTCAAAGTGCAGACATGGGACTTAAAAAAAACAAAAACCTTACACTCTCGTCCCCTGCTGGCCCCACGGCCCCTGCGCGGGGCTCCACCTCGACGACGTGCCACATCCCTCTCTCCTCCTTTCTCCCTGTTCTCCTTTCCTTCCTCTCCGGCCTCTGCCTGGCAAGACTCCTTCTGGCCCGACACCCCTTTCTTCTTCCCCACCATTTCCCAAGAATCCTGAAGAAGTGACAGTCAGACCACTTTTCCTATAAAGACATGTCCTGCTGGTCCTACTGAGAGCTTACACTGAACCTTAAATATGAAGGCTCATCTATGAATACAATAAGTGCAGCAAGGACCAATTCACACTTTGGAATTTTACTCTTCTTTTTTTTATCATACAAATCTATTTACAATAAATATTTTCTTTCTGTCATTTTGCTGACATACTGTATATTATAAACATGTTCAAGTAATAAATTAAATGTATGAAAGAGGTCATTTGTATTTTTCACTGATGGGCCAGTGAAAACATAGTAGGGGCAAGTAGACCTCTGACATACTGAAACGACAGGGCAAGTGGAGAAAATTCTTAACGTTGAACCCTGATTGGTGCACTGCTTTTACTCCAACAGTGCTCATTGTTAGTCCCATCCTAGTTATCTAAACCAATGTAATGCCGTTTACTCCTGGATTTGACCCTCAAACAAAGCAAATACTCACAGTATCTGGGCTGCCCTCCAGAAGCACGTTAATTGCTCTGTTGACATCTCCGTTGCAGTCGTGCAGCGCGATCATAGACTCATCCTGGTCCTTGCCTGTGATGTCAATCAGCTGGAAAAGGAAGTATGTAATGATGAGACACTGGCCCTGCACAGAGGTGACCCCTGGCTGACACATCTGGGGTCTGATTTATAAAGGTTCTTATGAACAAGCTGTATTAAAAACAATGTATGAAATGTATCGCAATCCAAACATTGACTTCTCACCTAGACAGTTTTGTAAACAGCCCCCGCCCCTGACTAGTCTTCCATGGGAGCAGAAAAAACAAGCCCTGGCGCTTATGTCCAAGCCATGCAAAGCACGTAAAAATGCTTGGATTGCGATAGCGAACGTATATTTTAAATATAAAGCAAGGATGGTAATGCCACTGGCTTTGTTTGCTTGCAAGAACTCAACTCTGCTAGAAGTTGAGTTCTCAGCAAATGAGGACCATTTCCAGCTTTAATCAATTTGAGGACATCACAACAGATTTCATAATACATAATGCTGTGCGTCTTCTCACCTGTTTGACCTTCTCTTCAAAGTCTGCATCATTGTGGTCCGATATCATCTGTGCAAGTCGGATCTGCTCTGCGGTAGCCTGTTACGAGAGAAAAGGAGAACATCCAACATTTGAGTCAACAAACAAGAAGAACTTTCATTAAATTACATTACAGCATTTAGCAGATGCTTTTATCCTTACACTTTCTTGTGGAAACAGAAACTACAAACTTGCATTTAGCCATTCATAGATCTCTATTTACAAATTATTCTAAAAACAAACAGAATTCAACAACTACATTTTGTCTGAGACCTTAGCCTAATTTAAACTAAAGAAAATGCTTTGTAATAAAGCTGTAATTGGCAACTGTATTCACATCCTCTTACATAGCAGTAGTGCAACAGAGTAGTGTTTCCTATAAATACATGATGTAGGGACTGTCGTGCAAAATTACATTGTATAATAATAGCCAATTGTTTGAGTATGTGTATCATGTATAGAACTTCATGGTAAACCTGTCCTGTAAAATACAAAAAGACCCCAAATCTACTTTAGACATATAATTGATCCAATATCCAGCTCTACTGCAACCGAGGGAGCCGCCTCAAGGATCGGCATCTCCTACGTGACAGGTGGTAAAAGTGAGTGTACCTGAGGCCTCTGCTTGTGCTGTGTCTGGCTCTGTGTCTGGCCCTGTGTCTGCTCCCAGCGGGCTCGGTTTCCGCCCATGGACGTCATCATTTACAGTATATACAAATAACAGTATTTACAAAGGGATAACACCTGAGGAGACAAGGATGGACAACAGTTACAGATGACTATGACATACTTTATGACAAGTACTTGTCTAGTATACTTGACATACTAGTTCCTCATAGATCCATGTCGTGTATGGCCTAGCAGGGGGAAACAACAAACAGTGGTATCCAAGAACACAACAGCAGCGGTGTATCCAAAGATTACGTGAAAACAGTGGCAAAGGGTGTTTAGATGCGCCTTTTCAACGCATTGTAAAATCCTAAGCTAAACTAAGTTTTTACGCGGGGTCTCCCGGGTGAGACCCCGCGTAAAAGTTTACACGTAATGATCTTACATAGCCCCTTGAGACAGTGATTTATAAATCAAATCGGCTTCACCGTCTTACAGTATGTTGTCAACGACACTGTATGATCATAAAACCTGCGGAAGCCAGCTTTGCATTGCATCAGATACTTAAAATGACGGAGACCGGACACAAACACAACTCACTAGTGGCCTGCTTGAACCCCCGAGACAGGTAACCTTTCTAGCGTAGGCGTTTCGTTAATCTTGCAAAAACGTACAGCCCCATTTGGACTACCACACGATGAAGCCTATAGCCAGGGCCCGTCGAACATATTCAACACCACTAGCCAACCACATGGCCAAATGCTAGCCAACTAGCTAATACTTGAGGGGAAAACGTCCAGCTTTTAAGTATCGGTGGGCTTCCGCTTCTCACAGCCTCGCCTCATGGCGACGAGGCTAAGTTAACTACCGCTAACTAGCTAACCAGCTAGGTGCCGATAGCTGGCTAGAACGTAGTGTATGTGTAACGTTAGCCGACTAGCGCTACCTTGCTTCAGAGTTCAGCTAACCAGCTAACGTTACTACCAACCAGCACGGCCAATACTGTTGTTTTCATGTTAGGCGAGGCACACTAAAAACGCCCGTGCCACTCGGGTATTAGCTATGCTAATGTACCGAACTAACGTATCTTCCCATAGCTAGGAAACGTTAGCTAGTTAGCCAAGTAGCGGCTTCGCAAATTGCGCCACCATTCTGCAACATCCCCCACCATTTTGACCCCGATGAAATCAGATGGTTGCGCTGCCAAAATAGAAGACACCGAGGCTCAAGATAGGCCTACAGGCCCCTAAAATGAAAATAAATAACAGGCGATACTGACCAGAAACCCGGTTCAATGTGAGATATTCTGCAATACAACCGACCAAGTGGTCTCGATGATGACCTCCTAGTCGGATTTAGGACAGGATATAGTCCCCGAACCCCAAGTTGACACAACTAAGTTGATAAAATATAACGAACCGACTCGCTCACACAATAAGCGAGAGACTCTGAGTTTACCTGTTTCTTTTCCACTCTGACACCACGGATAGCTGCGTCACGTGGTTGACAGGGCGCTTCAGGAAACTGGACCCATAACATGTGATCACACACTTATAGCTGTAATATGAACGTCTGACGAATGTTTTCAATGGTACGGATGCACGACACACATAATAGACTTCTGGCAAACAGAAGCATATGACAGAAGGTTGCTACCTCCGATCAAAACAAACAAACAAATATGTATTTGCGATCAAAAACTTTTTTGATAGATATTACTTTAATAGATTCTAGTAAATGGAGGAATACTGGCCCAGAACCATTCATTATTTATATAATAAGTATAAGTGATTTTCTGCGTACAGTAAATAACGTAGCACGGCCCAACACACTGGTCAGTCCATGCAGCAGACAAACACACTGTGTCCTATTCTTTCGGCCTGCTACGTTGTGCAAATCAAGCTATTTGTTATAACCGATAATATAATACTTAACGTTACATGGTTATAACATTAATTGCCATTTTACTAAGCGGTGCCTTCTAAACTTGAATATAGCCATAGCTTGTTTGGACGGGCCCTCTTACGCCGTTATTACGGTAATCTTGAGCGTCGCAAAACAGCTGTCGCCCTCGTCCTCGCTGCACCTAAAGTTAGCTAGCGAAACTGCGCATTTCACCATGTTACTGAAAATGAAGAGGAGTCGAATCACGGCACAGTTTCTTTTAGCAATGTCCTCTCAAGGCCACAAATTAATAAACAAGTGTTAGTCGGAAGACAGTCAATCGGTTGGTGCCGCGCTCGTTCCTTTAAAATGAGCCAACTGGCGCTAGCTATATCTAATGTAGCTTGTTAGCTAACCTGCTAGCCACATCATCAAGCTGGGGACAAACTAAAACACTTGACACGAGAGAGAAAATGGCAGATTCGTCGCCGTTATCCGGGGTCAATGTTGTTCTGGTCATGGCCTATGGAAGTCTGGTACGTATATGTGTGTGTGTCTTGGTAGCTAGACATTAACCACTCATCTGTTTGACGTTAAAGCTTGTTCCGGTTTGAAGTTTTAAGTCGGTGCCCGTCGTGTTTTGTGTGCAGGTGTTTGTGCTGCTGTTCATCTTCGTCAAGAGGCAGATCATGCGTTTCGCAATGAGGTCCCGCCGGGGTCCCCATGCCCCCATTGGGCACAACGCGCCCAAGGTACTGTGTTTTCCGCATCTTTTCCCACGCAACTCGCCCCATAATGACACCCGCGGAGGTTGGTCGGAGACACGCGGCACGCGCAGCTCCGGTCGGTGCGAGGGTTCACGGGTCTGTGTTGTTGGTGGATTACAGGGTTTGAGGGAGGACATCGACTCACGACTGTCCAAAGTGCAGCAGATCCGGTTCGAACCCCGTCTCCTGTCAGAAGAGGACGATAGGCTCAAACGTGGATCGCCGATTAGTGAGTCACTATCTAAAACGCTGAATCTCGTTGACGTAATCTTTGGCCTTGTGTTCTCTTGTCATGTGACGTGACCAAACTGTGTTTGTAACCCAAAGGCTGCTACAACTACCTGTATAGGATGAAGGCTCTGGATGCCATCCGTGACTCAGGTGAGGAATCGATCTCGATGCTTCAACTCCCCGACTCTGCAGTTGTGTGTATGTGTTCTTCTCATCGGTACAGCGTCACATAGTTAAGTCCACTATTCTCATCTCGGCCATTATCATCTCTCGCAACGACCCGCTTCCTTTCTTACCGCTTGCGGAGAGGCAGCGGTGCATATTTTACACACCTGGCATATGTCACATATGACACTGTATCTTTATGCATTTATTTGTTGTATTATCCTCATGTGTGTTTTCACAATTCTATGTCGTATTATCTTGAGATACTCCCCGTGTGCTCTACGTCAGGCATCATTAAAGTTTCATCTGAACTGATCGTCACTACTTCTCCCTGCCCGCTTTGACCTCAGGAATTCCTCTGCAGGAGATAAGCCGGAGTCCCAGTGCGTTTACCGGACGCAACTTCAGGAGCTGGCTGTTGGAGCTGCGGAACTCCCACTCTCTGATCAAGAGCAGCCGCAGTGCGCTCATCGACAGCCTGCTGGAGGGCTACGACAGCGCTCGCCACGGGACTGGGGTGTGTACGAGTGTGTGCGTATGTGACCGTGATGGATGGTGAAAATATGATGGAAAAGATTAGTATGGGAAACATATAGTTCTGTCATTGGTTGTCTTAACATGTTGCTGACTTGACTCTCACTCTTTCTTTCAGGTGTTTGGGGAAGCCGAGTTTCTTGAATACCAGCAGGCTCTCAATGAACTAGCCGATGTGTAAGTGTTACAATACTATGGTCCGGACTTGAAATTAACACTAGCCAGAAGTTTTGGTTGTGGCTGGTAAGATTGTCATTTCCATTAGCCATTTTGGCTTGGATAGATGTAAGGTTTTATTACAAAAAAACAAAAAACAAAAAATTCACTGATACATGAGTTTGGCTGGTAAAATTCTGAATCTATTTGCCACTGAGGCCATTTGATGAAAGATGGGAAGGGAGAAGGATAGGAAGTGGTGGTCGGATACAGGGAGCGAGTCGCACTCTTCAGACTTTACGTGGTGTCAGGTGCTGCACAAGCCCTCTGATGTTTTCAACTCATGACAGCCCATCATTTTAAATGCATAAGAATTTGTTCTTGTTGGACTTTTGCATATTACTATTGTTATTGCAGCTACTATTTCCATTACCACTACTATTATTACTAGTAGTACTACTAAATATAAATTGTATTTGTATAGTGCCCTAGGGTACATAGTAAGCCTCATAGTAATCCCTCTTTTTCTCTCTGCCTCTCTCTCTCCTCCCTCAGGGTGAAGGCCTACTCCAGCACCACCAGCCTGGACCAGCATCACCAGTCTGCAGCCAAGGACCTGACGGGCTCTCCTGTCCGCAGCACCCCCTCCACCATCCAGGTCACCTACCTGCCCTCCACTGGCCAGCGCAGCAAGAGGCCCAAACACTTTCTGGAGCTCAAGAGCTTCAAGGACAACTACAACACACTGGAGAGCACACTGTGAGAGACTGTCATAAGGACTGACTGTCAGAAACTACTATGGTGGTCTACCCCGGGGACTGTCGGATGCGATGAGACCGCAAACGAGGCGGTGACGGTGGCAGTGGTAGAGTTGTGTGTATGTGTGTGCACAAGGGTCGCGCAATCAATTGGAGAAACAAATAATTGTAAGAGGCTGCAACTTACTTTATAAGAGTTAAAGGTTCCGCAGAGCCTCTTGAACGAGATGTTCTTCTGTTGTGCTGAATCCTGCCCTACAAATGACGTTTGGCATTGGAGAACAACCCTCCATTATGTTCAGACTGGACAATGGCTCATGTCAGCATTAACTTAGGATCCCTTTTGTTCTTTTTTTCTTCTTCATGTACTGCATTTTGTTTACAGCATCGCTTTTGTTCTTGTTTTGGACCTAATGAGTTTGTTCTGAAGACGAGCGTGATTGTAGCTCCACCTGGCCAATGTGTTTTTCATTAATCATCGCTGATTTTTGTAAAACTGACTAAATGCATGGCAGTTGGCCATGTCTCGTTTTATTTTCTTAAGTCAAACATGTAAATGTACCTTTTGATCCATTGTGTGTTTGTATGGTTGTAATATATTATTTATATGGAATATGATATTGTGATTTGTATTTTTGTGATTTGAGATAAACTATTTACCAAGGGTGGAAGTAACTAATTACATTTACTCACGTTACTGTAATTGAGTAGTATTTTTGTGTACTTGTACTTTTTTGAGTATTTTTAAAAGTAATTCATTTTAATTTCACTTAATTACATTTTATACAAGTATTGTACCCCAGAAACTGGACAGTCATAAACTGGCCGATTGTGGCGAACGGCCAGTCAGCAGAGAAGATTCTGGTTTTAATTTGTTTTTGCACTTTATTTTATAACTTCTAATTTTTCCAATTAAAAGAATATAGTTTGAACTCTGTCCTCTCGTCCTTTTAGAATGGCATGGTAAAGATCACGTAACAACGTTCTCTTCTGAAAAGTAACACTGTACATTTTAAATGAGCTACTTTTCATTTTTAGTATACCTTTTTACTTCTACTAATAAAACATCAAAATAACACTACTTCTACTTGAGTAGGACATTCTAGTGCTCTTTCCACCACTGCCATTAACCCCATTATCAGTGCGTTTAATGTTTCCACTAGGTGGCAGCAGATGGTTAAGGAGCAGTGCAACGAGGGACACTTGATGACATGAGTTGACATTCAGGTAATAAGATTTTTAGGTTTTTAACGCTTTAGTAGTTGAACAAATGAGGGAAAACAAGCCAGTTCTTTTCACACATTTAAATATAATTTAATTGGACAAAGACCACAATAAAAGGACACAGACTGCACTTCAGTTGCCCACTACAGAATATCTACAGTGGAGGATACTTTTCACAGTAAATAAGTCACTCCGTTTCTAAAAGTGTTGGAACATGGATTGTAACATAAAACAAGATGTCCATAAAAACAATGTAGAATTACAGAATGTATGCAGTATGCATCAGGTTTATCACATACAGGTTGATATTAAATGTGCAACCTTTTAACAAAAAAGGGAACCCTCATACTCTTCTAAATCTGTGTTTAGCCAGCACTTGGCAGCTTAGATAAGAATCTTAACTATAAACCTAATGACATAGCATCTTATAGCCACTACCACGACATGTCGCCTCTTAACATGTATTTTCCAGTAGAATAAAAATACTAATTCTAATATACAAAACAGCATCACTACTCTTAACTTGGATCATGTAATGCAACCCACGTTAATGTCAGTGAAATATATTTAGCATAAACATAAAACATTTTTACAACGTTAACACAGCCAACTGCATGCGTGCCATTGGCAATGAGGTGCAAAGCACGGAGGAATTTGACCCTTGAACCCTGACATGTAGGCTTCTGGCTGAGTAGGCTGTGGTATGAGGTAAGTACTAGAACACTCAACTCAATGTGTATATGTATGTGTGTGTGTGTGTAAGACGGAGACACGTACAGGGAACTTTACTGGACTGCTACTGCATCCTGCCTGATGAAGACTTGCTGACAAAGTACTGTGTGGATTTGTGTCTATGTATATCATGGAAGTAGTTCAGTGAAATTCGTTGCATTGCACCGCTTGCTTCCTTGTCTCCTTTTTAGGATACTGGTCTGCCATCGGACCCCAGGTTGAATTTCCACCTTACTTGCCTTGTTTAGATTCTGTATGAGAGACATAAAAGATATGCAAAACAGCCTCAAAAGCAGCCATGCTTCGGAACAGAGGACCAGTGTGCTCTGTCACCGTGGGGTCCGTCCCTACAGACCTACGTCTTATATACGGTGATATAGGTGATTAAATATATATTTACACAGCATTTCACTTGTATCACAGAAAGGTTTGCGCAGGTTTGGGCTGTGGTGCCTTTTCTTGCTCGTCCCTCCTTTTGCTCTCGCCGTTTAGGACTTGATCTCAATGACTTTGATGAAAGGAAGGGACTTGTTGGTGTGCGTTGACGGTGTGAATGGCTTGCTGTGGGGAGGGAACATAGAAAAAGGAATGTTATGAGGTTTACTTGGGTACTTGGTTCTAGCAGGACTGGTAAACACACATCCTCTTCAGATGGGAATCACACTGTACAGCCATGTGAATAGCAACGTGTGCAGAAATGGAAATTGGGATGTGCTATTGTCACCTGTAAATGACCTGAGGCTTGTTCTCAGCGGATGTCAGTGGCGGAGGGTTCTGCCCTCCCAGGAAGTACTCCATGTGGTCGTGCATTTCTCTGTTCTGCAGACGGGAAGAGGTTGCAGAAGTTAGAGTGTGTGTCCTCTAGGTTTCTTTCTCTGGCACAAAAGCAGGGTGCTGGTGTGAAGCAGTTTGGTGTGTGAGGGTTTTGTATCTAGGACAACATCCCAGCTATTATTCTACTGGGAAACGTTTCGTATGACATGAAATACAGTGTTTTCAACTTGATGCGCCAGTGGCACAGAAAGGAAGGGGGAAAAAAGAGTGCCGTGCATTAAAAGTAACTTATCAAACGTGTCAAATTGCATGAAAAAAGCTCCAGTGATGGGAATAAGAAGTCTAGCAGAAACTAGCCCTTAGTGGGTCTTTCAGAAATACACACACACACACACACATACATACACAC